>JARYGA010002445.1:0-63327 GCA_030545235.1 Helianthus tuberosus
GATATATGCAACCGTTATCCCCTACATGTTTGTTGCATATTACTACTTGTGCAATTAAATTTAAAAGTGTGTACCTGATAATGCTTGCCCTTAATGGGCTTTCCTTGCCTTTGACTTTGTTCGCGATCGTCACGCGATTTAGGTCCTTGATGAGTATGCTCTGCTTGTCATACCTCGGACCGTTCCACCGTCATATCCACAATTCGTTCAACTCTCGTCATCTTCAGATGCGAGTATCCTTCAACTAAACGTTTACAAAAGTTAGTAATTTCAACATTAATAAATGCACGTATTGTAATACAAGGCTTTTTACTACACGTGATTTCGTTAACTATACTAATCATTTTCGTTGGTGTAACGTGTATTACATGATACCCTATGTGTTGTTCACAACACTATAATCATACTAGACCATTAACATACTTGTACTTACCGGATCTGCGATCAAGCCTCGAACCGAACACACTTACTCTTTTAACCTTGAGCTCTGATTACCAACTTGTAACACCCTTGTTATTATTTTAAAGGTTTTTGTATATATAACGAAAATAAACATGTAAATACGATTAAGGATCCTTAGAAAATATGAGTAATTTAAAACTTTTACAACTTAAAAGTTTACAGCATAATGTAATTAAGTTCGTCATTTAAAAGTAACAACAAAAAGTCGTGCGGAAGCTCGTTTCTTGATCGTGTTCGGTTCTTCATTGAGCTTGATCGTCCTCCGGTACTAGAAATTTACCTACAACTCATAAAACATGAGTTAGATTAGCCATACGTAGCTTAAAACGTATTTAAACGGGTTCGAAATGCATATACTATTAAAATAAACATATATATATATATATATATATATTTTTATTTATGGAACCCGTCGCGTCGCGTGACGGCTCCTTGCTTTTGCCGTCGCGTGGCGCGACACCATATTTTGTCCAGAATTGTTTGTTGCTGAACTGCAGATTCCCAGCTCAAAAACTCAAACTTATAATTCACAAAAACGTGCATAACTTTTGTTCTACTTATCCGATTCGCATGATTCTTTTTCTCACGCGATCGTAATTTAATTCTTCATCCTATGGAGTTAAAACCTGATATATATAAAACTACTTAAAAATTCAGAATTTCAAGCTCTCGGCTTGAAATTCTTGTTTAACACTTTTGACCCAATTCGCTTGTTTAACTATAATATTATTTATACGTACCTGGCTCGGAACAACACAATGTCCCGTTTTTAATACCTTGTCTCGCTAAATTGTTAAATCATAGCATTGATAAATCGTAAGCCATTTTGTCCTGTAAGCATAAGACTCGACAAACACTTATTAGTCGTAAATTGTCAAATGGTGTCAACATCACAATTTGACCCGTTTGGTCTAAACGACCAACCATTTGCGCTTAGAATGAATGGCATTTAATTACCATTTCGTTTAGTAACTATTTCGGATTTTTCACCAATTAGTTAGGTCTCTTACATCCGTTTCTTAAGCGTTTACTCAATTTGGCTTATGCCACTTGGTGTCGTTTTAAACTTCAATTTTAATCCATTTTCACTTGACCAAATCACCGTTTTTCTTCTTTTTAATTCTTTAGGCCTACTTATAAAGTAGTCGTTCGGAAACTCATTATATCTTAGTCTTTTCATGACTAAATTACCAATTCACCTTTTTATATCATTAATCATGGTTTTATCAACTTTATTTGTCCCGACCCCTACCATTTAGCGTCGGAGACCATATTCCGAATATCGTCTTTATCGTATTTACAACTTATAAAATAAATACGTATTCTACAAAAAGGTGTATGTTTCACTTACCTTGCATCCATGCCACACTTTTCTTTCCATACTCGCTCCGTTTGACCCGCTTCATCCACAAGCTTCCACCTAGCTTGTTAAGCGCCAAACTATTATTCAATATTCACAAGGTGGTTAGATTAACCATAATTTAATACGATTTTCCACCTTACACATGCCTTATCACTAGCATTCATCCGAACACTAAATATAATCACGTTTTACACACAACCAAGTAGACCGCGATTTCATTTAGGCATTTCATATCACTGAAAATGGGTTGTTTTTTGTGACTTGTTTAACCTGTTTACAAGTCTTCAAAAATTATGATTTTTTATGTAGCGTACCTCTCGGAGGGTTAGGCCTTGTGTTAAAATTTCAAGATCTAACTCTTTACCAAAAATTCATAAAATTCATTTACTAAGCTGCAATCAGATTCGTCACTTCTGACTCTAGCTTACAGAAAAATTCAATTAAAATTCCTCGTTTATCATATTGACGAAATTCCAATTGGCGATTTTTGTAATCACTTAAAACTAGCTACAGTAAAAATTTGAGGTCATAACTAAATTCCTAAATTGAGTTATCACATTCGTAATGGGCTTCAAATTCTGCCAAAAAACGCAGCTTGAACCTTCGATACGGAAAAATTCATAAAACGTTCAATTTTCGTCGAAAAAATGCGATTCCAGTGGGGTTTTAAAGATTTTTTCTGGAATTACATTTTAGACTCAAGAAACACATGTTTTTGTCACATTTTGTCCATGTTACAGCCAATACAAGTCGGCTGTAAATTCTGATCAGGAGTTGTTTGAATTCAGCTTTCAATTAAAGCATGTTCTTAACATCATAACAATATTTTTTTAGCAATCAAAACCCTAAAAACATCTCATACATGAATTTAGCATCAACAAAATTTGAATTTACTTGAGCTAAGCATGATTTCAATATATACTTGTCTAGGGTTTACTCCTAAACACTACAATGTTCCTATTTCATCCATATAACAAGCATGCATCAACAATTTTTGAATTCTCTAGGTTCACTCAGAAATTCAACTAGAGATTTCTCATGAAATTTACATACCTTGTGACTCCTTTTTCAGTGGAGATCACTAATTCGTGCTCGGATTTTGATTTGGGATTGATTTTGGACCTTCAATTTGAGAAATTTTGTAGATTAGGGTTAGCTTGAAGAACCTTGTTCGTCGCCCCCTGTTGTCTGCGACGAGAACACACACCAAGTGTGTGTTTTGGGTTTTTAAGTTTTTAATTAATAAAAACCATTTTCAATTTTGTCACTTTTGGCCCCTCAACTTTTCCCAAGTTTCATTTAGGGTGTTTTAATCAAGTTTCCTTATTACTACAACACTTGTGATTAACTAGGTTATTTATTCCTAGTTATTTCATCTCATTTATATCCGACATTAAATCTATAATATAAAGATTTATATTTTCGGGTACGACCCAGTTTATTTTAAGTCCCGTTATCTCGGGCTGTTTATAAACTTTTATTTCTTCAAAAGTTTTCGTTTAACTTTTATTTAATATTAGGTTTATTTGTTTAAATCCTAATATTTACCAGGTTAATTTCACTAACGGTATTTTACCCGTTCATAAATGTTAACGTGGTTTGATTACCAAACCCGTTTTCGGGGTATTACAATTTCTTGATTCGTAAGATAGCTTCCTCCGTGTGTCTGATGTGGGTTGTTATGTATATCCCATACGAATCATTATAATGGACTTCATATTGTAATTAAGACACAAATGGGCTCGCTTGCATGAATTTCTAAAGGGTGTTGGGCCTACCTCACATTCGTCTGACAACCCAATCCCCTCATTAATTTGTGTCCCTTAAATTAAAATGGGGAAAATTACGAAAATGTCGTTTGACCAAGTGCTTTTGCGAATTTGTCACCCTCATGCGTCCTTGGAAGGACTACTCAGCCTCGGAAGCGTCCGCATGTCTCGTTGAAGCGTCCATGCCCTAGAAGCTGACACGTGGCATTTTGCATGTGGGCCCAGACGCATCCCAATGCGTCTTTTTCTCTCTCCTCTCTCAACTCTTTCTCTTTCTCTCTTCCTCTCTCCTCTCTCTCTTTTTCTTTCTCTCTCCTCTCTCCTCTCTCCTCTCTCTCTCTCTCTTTCTCTTTCTCTTCCTTGAGTACTCCACGAATCATCAACAATTTCACGTCACCATTTCAACATATATGGTTGTACATAAAGCATGTTCAGTAGTACATTCATGAAAAACCCAGTTCATAAAAATCATACAGTTTCATGTTTATGTTTGAAAATCTGAATTTTTAATCATCTAAAGCTCACAACATTCATGTCATCTTTATTAACACCTTCAGCTTCTTCAATATCAAAATGAATCATCCTAGCATTTATCAAGCATCAAGCTTTTCATGGAAATCATCATTCATCAGTTAGCATAATGGTATTTAGTTCATAATTTAATATCTACTCATGTACACATCCCACTACTCCACGAATCTGTTTGACTGTGTTGATCTTCAACACTGTTGTTACCATCTCCATTTTTATTAGAAGAGAACGAGAAAAGAGAGAGAGAGAGGGAGAGTAGAGAGAGAGGAGAGAGAAAGATAAAAGAGAGAGAGAAAGAGAGAGAGGAGAGAGAAAAGGACGCATTAAAAACTTGCCCGACTCATCCCGTACTCTAAGGACGCATCCCGTGTTTTGAAGGACGCATCACGTGCTTGAAGGACGCATTCCGTGTTTGAAGGACGCATCCCGTGCTTGAAGGACACATCCGGGAATGGTCCTTTCAAGGACGCATAAACATGAATGCCACGTGTCAGCTTCTAGGACATGGACGCTTCAACGAGACACGCGGAGGCTTCCGAGGCTGAGTAGTCCTTCCAAGGACGCATGAGGGTGACAAATTCGCAAAAGCACTTGGTCAAACGACATTTTCGTAATTTTCCCATTAAAATGCCTCCAAGATTCCTTTTTGTCTGACATCCTCTTTTATAAATATGAATGAATTTTATGCTTTAAATCATCATGTGATGTATATCCTTTCTTTGAAAAAGTGGCGTCCAACAAACATATGCATATGCTGTCCTTTCTTGTTAAGAATATATAGATAGCGGGCTCGACCCAATCAAGGAAAATAGCAGCAATTTCTACTTTGGTCCCTGGTACCCCACTCTGCCCAACTGGCTGGTTATTTACTTTTTACTCATTTTCGCTTCATTTGCACCAGGACCTGCCGAAACACCAAATAGTCAATAGCATGCAATTCTAACTAAAACGAAACTAGAAATAACGGAAATCTATACAAACTATACATGAATAAGGGATGTATTTTGCAATACATCAAATATCCCCACACTTGCTCTTTTTTCATCCTCGAAAAAGAATTGTGCAACGGAATCAGAGACGAACAATCACTTGGGTCGAAAATTATTTTTATCTTATTAAAACCAAGGCTTGCGTTAGCCGCGATTGCGAATATACTTGTCCACTTTAAACCCGAATCCAATCCTAAGCCCTTATCATGTAAATTTAATTTAAGTGCGGTCAATCCACCTAGGGTCTCACACTAGAATTTACGGTCCACCTACTCCCACCTCAAGCTTATAGGACTAAGAGAACGATCACTGGACCAATTCCCAACCGTCTTATATCAAAACCAAGAGAATTTACAATCAATTTTTTTTTCTTTTTCCATTTGTTTTTTTCTTCCGTGAGTCTAGACGATGCTTTCCCTAACCAAGAGGCAATCCGGCTGTAGAGTCGCTATCCCCAACCACATATTACTTAGGTTGCGGTACTTTTTTTTTCTTTTCTTTGCTTTGCACGGTCGATTTCACACACCCTAGCGGTAATCTTGCTGTAGAGTCGCTATCCCCAGCTCAGACTACATAGGAATGCATTACTTTCATTTAGTTTCTAGCTCACTTTTTATTCTATTTTTTTTTTCGCATGATCACAAACTCTAACAGTTTTAACTTATAACGCTGCCCCTTATTCTATTATAAGCAGTTTTAATTTCCCATATTTCCCAGGCGAAAACCCACTAGCAGACCGACAATTAAGGTATATTAGCTCAAAGAGACTTAAACTAAACCCGGGCCTATCCACATATCCCTAACTAGATGCAAGCTCGATTTGTTATAATCTCATATTATTATTATTTAACCCAAACAAAAATTCACCTTTTCTATCATTTTTCGTTTTATTTTGCAAACTTCTTATTCAAAAGACATTTTTCTGTTTTTTCAATTTTTTTTTTTATTTTCAAATTTTTAATTTTTTTTTCAATATAAGACTCGATTATTTAGATGTATCCCATCCCCACACTTAAATATTGCATTGTCCCTAATGCAAGAATGGAAATACGACTCAACTACTTAACAACTACTAAGACTACTAACTAACTACTATATAAATAACGACTAATGACGAAATTAAAAAAAAATACAACAAAAAGGGAAACGACTTAGCTGATATGTGAGACTGTCAAAGTGCCAGTCATTTCCACATAAGCCCTCCTATTCGAAACGCGCTCAGCAAACAACTCTAACCTCGGACACGCGAACGAAAGCGGCTAACATACTCAACCTATATGAATCAAACAAACTACCAAAACATATCATCATATATATATATATATATATATATATATATCAAAAGCATCAGTAGTTTGTCTGTTTCATCACATCAACCAACCCAGCCATCCCTAACCAACCTGTTTAAAGTGTATGAATATCAATACAGACCAAAAGTGAGGATCAAAACAGCACAAAATAAAAATAATTAGCAAAAGCTATAAAAGTCAGTTGCTGCTCTGCATCCTCGTGCAATCCCCACACTTATCCTCTCTATCCACTATCGGACTCGTGACTGCTCTCCTCAAATACCTGAAATGGAGGCTCCGGATCAACTCTCGTATCCGCACCAACCTGGCCCTCCTGCTCCTTGAACTACTAGCCATGCCTGCAAAACAGATAAGATCAAGACAAAACAGGCAAACAGTCATTCATAACAACTATTTTTGGTATTTTTAATTTTATAATTTTTTTTTAAATAATTTTTTGAAAAAAAATAAAGAGTAGCCGTATAGCATTTCATTCGCGGCTAATTCTAACACAAGCGGGTTACTTTTTACAATTGCTAAGTGGTGGTTAAACTCGCCTGAATGGAGATTGAGTACGGGCGAGTTTAAACCACTTGTACGTGCAAGTAAACCCAAATAATACTAAACTACTACTAAACTACGCTAAAACGACACTAAGACGACGCGAAACAAAAAGCTAGACTCAATGTACACTACCCTCCATCGGCACTTTTAATTGTCCCAATTAAGAGCCAAAGTGCCGCACATTTACATTGAAGTCGAAGTCGCGCTTTAAATAATTACCTTGTAGTTGTTATGAAAAGAAATTTGAGCGTCGAAAGATTCAGCCTAGTGAAAGGAGGTTTCTTTTAAAAGCAAAAATTAAATTTTCATGCGCAAAATCGAAACTTCGATGCAATGTATCATACCAATCCATTCAAATATCTAGCAATCAATTTCAAGTGTAACACCAACCCGACTACCAAATCCAATCCCAATAGTTAAGTGTAAACGAAGAAATCCCTACCCTTAACTTTTGTCAAATATACCCATTATGTCCCAACCTGAGCCAACCGCAATCCCATGACCAAAAAGCTACATGACGCAACTCGACATACAAGGAAATCAACTCAAACTATGAGTCGAAACTCATAACTCACAAGCAGCCAAACCATTGACTATGGACTCGACACAATGTGCTGGCCCCAAACAGAAACACAGGACACCGACTCGAACAACTCAACACAACGGACTCTATTCAACCTATTAGCGACTCAATAACGCACCAGGACCGACAGTTGACTGGACAAAGACTCAATTCGACTCACTCTACGACCAACAACTGACCTAAAACTGACTGACATTTGACCCGAGACATGATTCTACCGAATCGACACACACAAAACTGACCACTCGACAGGACCTACTCGACCCGAAGTTTGTAGTAATGACTCGACTCGCTCGAAGCAGACAACTGGACTGTCCCAATGAACATCGATCCAACAAACCTGAGAATCAAGACCCATAGTCGAACCAACAGAGACTGACTGGACATCAAACTCGAGACACACACAACGGACCAGACTAACGGAATCGACCACGACACCGGACTGACTTCGACACTAACAACTCAACAATCGACACCAACCCTAACACCTAAAAAAATCCACGCAAACAGAAAATACAAGAGATTAGTAACAGAAAACGTACTTGAATCGATGAATTACTTGCAAGAAAAAGTGAAATTGTTGTGCAAAGTGAGTCCCAAATCGAAGCTACGTGACGGACGGATGTTAAATATGTGATGGGGGTCTTGTTCGTGGTGTAAGTCCGCTCAGGGGGGTGGTCGGAAGGTGGAAAGTGGTGAGGTTTAAAGGGATTAATGGAGGAAAGATGGTAGTGGAAGGGTATCAGCGGTGGGTGGGAAGAGATGAAAGGGTTTTTTTCTTTGTTTGGGTAACTGGGGAGGAGAAAAGGGGTTTAATTCATTATTTTGGGGGTTCAAAACCTTGAAAAGGGTTCAAATAAGTTGTTGGTGACCCACATTGTGGTGCTACGCGACCATGGGATATGTATGGTGGTGGCGCTACGCGAGTAACGTTTTTGAACAGAAAGTTGCGTAAAAATTCAAGTTTTTGCCTTAGAAAATTTTTCTAACTTCCCCCAAAGCATCCCAAATTTTTTCTAAGTATGGGACTTACCTGGAATGACTTTTTCTTCGCAAATTCTGCTCTCCATGAGTACGTTTCCTGCAAATTTTCTAAACACACAAAAACACAAACACGAAAAACTATGAAAAACACGAAAAATAACAAAAATTACAAACGGTACAAACTCTACAAACGAAGCTTTTTCAACTCACTGCTCGGTGAAGGTGGGTGGGTCCTCTAGAGGAATTTCCTCCTCTTCGGTAGTATCAATGGGACCTCCCAAGTAATGTTTCAAGCGATGACCGTTTACCTTCCACACACCTTTGTCGACTTCATCATATAATTCAACGGTGCCGTATGGAAACACCTCCTTTACCACATATGGACCACTCCATCTCGATTTTAGCTTCCCTGCTATCAATTTCAACCTCGAATTGAATAGGAGCACCTTATCACCTACCTTAAACTCCTTCAAACCTCGCAACCTCCTATCATGCAACGCAGTAGTTTTTTCCTTGATACTCCAAGATTGTTCATAGGCGGCATCCCTCAAAGCTTCCAACTCATGAATTTGGAAGAATCTCCTTCTAGCGGCTTCGGTAAGGTCTAGGTTAACGGTTTTTAACGCCCACAAAGCTCTATGCTCTAATTCTACTGGAAGAGGGCAAGCTTTGCCATACACAATCATAAAAGGTGTTGTTCCTAACGGTGTTTTATAAGCGGTGCGGAATGCCCACAAAGCGTCGTCGAGCTTTTCCGACCAATCCTTTCTATTTTTTCCTACCGTTTTCTCTAGGATTCTCTTCACCCATCGGTTAGCATTCTCTACTTGGCCACTAGTTTGCGGGTGGTATGCGGTGGAAAGACGATGAGTGACACCGTAGCGTGCAAGTGCCTTTTCCATGGCAGAATTGCAAAAATGCGTACCACTGTCACTTATGATAGATTTAGGGACTCCGAAACGCGTGAACAACTTTTTAAGGAATCTCACCACCACTCGGGAATCATTAGTGGGCAAAGCTTGAGCTTCCACCCACTTTGAGACATAGTCAATGGCCACGAGGATGTACCTATTCCCACTTGAAGATGGGAAAGGTCCCATGAAGTCAATGCCCCAAACGTCGAATACTTCAAGAACTTGGATGGGATTTTGAGGCATTTCATCTTTGGATGAGATGTTGCCGGTACGTTGGCAACGGTCACATGTCCTAACAAACTCTACGGCATCCTTCACTACCGTTGGCCAATAGAAACCACTATCAAAAACCTTTTGTGCTGTCACATTCGCTCCGTGATGGCCTCCCGTTAAACCCTCGTGCACATGTCTAAGGATGTCTAAACCATCCTCCTTGGAAACACATCTCCTAAGCACTCTATCTCCACCTATCCTAAATAGGTACGGGTCATCCCAAATATCCTTCCTAGCATCCCTAAGAAGCTTTTTCTGTTGTTGATATGACATACCCCTCACAAGATCTCCGGTCGCTAAATAATTTGCAAATCCGAGAACCATGGCAAACCCTCAACCTAGGCACTAACAAAATCTATGGTTTCGTGGGTAAAAGTATCTCCTATGGAATCCTCACGAACTTCCTCTCTCTTTGGATCCTCTAAACGTGACAAATGATCGGCGGCCACGTTTTCCGCTCCCTTCTTATCCTTAATTTCTATATCGAACTCGGAGAGCAAAAGAATCCATCTAATGAGACGCGGCTTCGCGTCTTTCTTTTGGAATAGAAATCGCAAAGCGGCGTGGTCGGTGAACACAGTTGTTTTGGAAAGCACGAGATATGAGCGAACCTTATCAAACGCAAACACTACGGCTAAGAGCTCCTTTTCCGTGGTGGTATAGTTCTCTTGAGCATCATTTAGAGTTTTGCTCGTGTAGTAGATTGGATGAAAGTGTTTATCGACTCTTTGACCTAGGACCGCACCTACGACATAATTGCTTGCATCGCACATGAGCTCGAAAGGCAAGCTCCAATTAGGCGAAATAAGTATCGGGGCACTAACAAGTTTCTCTTTCAAGAAGTCAAACGCCTTGATGCACTCCTCGTCGAAGATGAAAGGTACGTCCTTCTCTAAAAGTCGGGTCATGGGGCGAGTAATCTTGGAAAAATCCTTTATAAAATGCCTATAAAAGCCCGCATGACCTAGGAAGCTCCTAATGGACTTGACACTAGTAGGTGGAGGCAATCTACTTATGGTATCTATCTTGGCCCTATCCACCTCTATACCCTCTCTCGACACCTTGTGCCCTAAAACTATCCCCTCCGTCACCATAAAGTGACACTTCTCCCAATTTAACATAAGATTTGTTTCTATGCACCTCTTAAGCATCCTATCAAGATTTAGAAGACATTGTTCGAAAGTGGTGCCATAAACCGAGAAGTCATCCATGAAAACCTCCATGGAAGTCTCAAGCATGTCTTGGAATATAGCAACCATGCATCTTTGGAAAGTAGCCGGAGCGTTGCATAACCCGAAAGGCATGCGGCGATACGCATAAGTGCCGTAAGGGCATGTGAATGTCGTTTTATCTTGATCCTCGGGGGCGATGGGGATCTGAAAATAACCTGAAAATCCATCGAGAAAACAATAAAATTGTTGACCCGCTAGACGCTCCAACATTTGGTCAATGAATGGCAAGGGGAAATGGTCTTTCCGGGTGGCGTCGTTTAACTTTCGATAGTCTATACACACACGCCAACCGGTAACGGTACGAGAAGGGATTAATTCGTTCTTTTCATTCATGATCACCGTCATCCCACCCTTCTTTGGGACGACTTGGGTCGGGCTCACCCATGGTGAATCGGAAATAGGGTAAATTACCCCGGCATGTAACAATTTAAGTACTTCCTTCTTAACGACCTCTTGCATGTTCGGATTTAGGCGCCGTTCAGGTTGCACCACCGGCTTATAGTCATCTTCCATGAGTATCCGGTGGGTACAATAGGCGGGACTTATGCCCTTGATATCCGAAAGACGCCATGCAATGGCTTCCCTATTCACTCTCAACACCTCTAACAACCTACCCTTCTCTCCCTCCTCTAACTTAGATGAAATAATGACGGGAAATTCGGAACCCTCACCTAGGAAAGCATATTCTAAGTGGGACGGGATAACTTTGAGTTCTAATGGGGTGGGCTTCTCTATAGGTGTGTTCTCACTCTCACTTTTGATCTCACTCAATTCTAACACTTCGGGAACCCACTTGTTCTCTTCTACTAACTCACTCTCACTCACAACCTCCTCTACCTTCTCAACTACCTCATCTAACTTACTCTCAACTAGATCGGCTCCACTAATATAGTCAAAGCAATGGTCGACACATGATAAGAAAGACTCTATGAAATAGACCGAATGACAAGGACTACTAAGATCATCGGAACCGCTAGGATGTTCCATGGAGCATGCTATCTCGAAAGTAACTCTCTCCTTACCGACTTGGAGTGTGATTTTCCCGTCAAAGACATCGATGATAGCCTTGGCGGTACAAAAGAATGGGCGTCCTAGAATGATAGGAACCTTTTCGTCGGCTTCCATATCAAGGACGACAAAGTCTACGGGAAAGACGAATTTATCCACTTTGACTAGAAGGTTTTCAATTATGCCACGTGGATACTTTATGGATCTATCGGCTAGAGACAAAGACATACGTGTAGGGGACAACTCTCCTAAACCTAACCTCTGATACAAGGAATATGGCATTAAGTTTATACTCGCTCCTAAATCGGCTAGGGCCCTACACTCGGTATCACTCCCAAACAAGAACGGGATGGTAAAAAGGGCCGGATCCGTCAATTTTTCCAGGACCTTATTCAAGACTATGGCTGAACACCCTCCACTAAGGAGGATGTTAGAAACCTCTCCTAGCCTATCCTTACGTTTTAGAAGATCCTTCAAAATTTTTGCATATTTCGGCATTGATTGAAGGGCTTCTATGAAAGGGAGGTTGATTCTAAGCTGCTTAAAGATCTCTAAAAATTTCCCATACTCTTTGGAATAGGTTTGGTTTTTAAGACGGGAAGGGAATGGAGCACGGGAAATATCAACATTAGGTGATGGAACAACTTGAATGGGCCTTTTTCATACACTCTTCTGTTGGATCTGAGTTTCTTTTTTATTGTATTTTCGTTTGAAATTAAGATGAAAATGAAAGAGTTGTGCAGCGGAATTAAGATGAAAACAAACTTTGCATACAATCAAACGAGAGTAATACTTTAATCAAACATCTTTACACAATGAACCGAAAGATTGAATTTGTTTCAACAACGATTACAATGATTGATGTATGAATGCAAACTCCCCCTCAGCCAGAGCTCAGTAGTTTGTTCGTGCAAAGAAGACGATGTGGTGAAAGAGCTAATAGAACAGTACAAAGTACTGAACTATTTATAGGCACTTGCAAACCACTGAGCATCTTAGCTGACGTCACCATGAAAGTGACATCTAACCTCCTAACAAACTCTAACCTCTGATCTATAAACACTGATGTACTAAACTACTGCTATTACATTTCTTTACATAAAAGACACTTTAAACAGCTGCTGCATCCTTCCACTGCTGTGAACCCGGCAGTGCTTGTCCGGATCAGCAGTACTTGACTCAAGGCAGTAGATTGAGTCAGCAGAGCTTTGGTCTTCCATCAGTCTTTGACATTGGTCAGTAGATGCAAAGCAGCAGTTGTAGGTCAGCACTTAGTATGATCAGCAGATAGGAGGTCAGCAGATATAAAACCACTTTCAAGGGGAGAGATTTGCATGAACTAACTGTAAACGTCTGCTTATTCTGGATCCACTGCTCTGATCCAGTTTTGGCTTTACATTATCTGTTCCTCTGGTAGGGTTCAATCCCAACAATCTCCCCCTGGAACAGATAATGCCAAAACTCTTCATTATTTGTGGAATACTTTATTGCCTCATTAACAGCTCCCTTATCTGACCTTTAAATTGTAATTCAAAGTCTAGGGCATCTGTATCTTCATCATCCCTGCTAAGTGGAAGATCAAGGAGATCCTGCAAATCTTCAAGACTCAGGCCAAGAGCTTGTTCCCTTGATATTTTCTCCACTACTCCACCAGACCTGAGCAAAGTCAATACGCAGGTCTGTTTGTCAGTTTCCCACTTTTGTATTTTTGAGCCTGGTGGGTTTCTTGGGAGATGTTTATTTGCAGAAGTATTTGGAGAGGCTGGCCTGTTCATAGCTGGCTGAGCAGCACTTGCAGATTGTTCCAATTCAAGATCTTCTTTTATAATTACTTCCGTTCCTGCTTTTACAATGGCATCTCCAGCTAATAGATCTTGAATTGTTTCCATGCTAAACTGGTTTTTGCTCCTTCTTTTGTAGATGGCAGCACCAGCTGGAGCAGTGGTTCTTTTGATTTGCAGCTTTGATGGTCTTTTTGAAACCGCTGCTGCAGGATAGTCAGGCTTTTGAGGAACTGTGGGATCTTTCTTTCTTAATTGTTCCAACTTTTTGTAAGTAGCCCTGACCACATCTTCTTTCCATCTAGCAACTTGTCTTTTGTTTCCATAATCAGCTGCTACCAGTTCCTCTTTCATTCTCCTCAGCACTTCCTGTTTGTCAGGTACATTCTTTCTAAACTTTGCCTAGTTAGGAGGAGTGTGAGTGACTTTCCCTTTTATCATATCTTGAATTCTTGCTGCTTCATTTTCAAGTTCAGGAATAGTCCACTCTTTGTACATGTATCTCTCTCCTTTGTACTTCTTGTGAGCCATGATGCTTTAAATGTAGTCTTTCTTCAGAGTTTCAGCTGCTCTTTCAGAAATTTGTTGACTAACATTTTTTGCAAATTGCTCTAGGGATCTGACTTGTGTGAGCAAATATTGACTTCTCTGTGCAATTTCTTTATCAGATTTCCCTTGTGTGTTTTTCTTTGAGATATCCTCTGCTTGCTTAGCCTTGATTTCCAAATATTCATCAACATTTTTAGGCCAGGGATATCCTTTTATTGAAGGCAAACTCCTTTTGGCAGGGTCATCCTCAAAGTAAAAAGATTTTATTTCTTCTCTAACAGCTGCTAATTCAAGAGGAAATTGAACACCTGTAGGAGGTAAGGGCTTGTACATTTTAACTGAAGAGAGAGGAACAGGTTTTGGAATTGTGACAAGTGCTAAAGATTTTGAAGATGTTTGTTGTGGTGAATTGTCATCATATTTGAGAATTAGTCTTCTCCTTTTTGTAGGAGGGACTGATGATGTTTTGGATGGAACGGTGGTGGTAGATGTAGTGGCAGTGGATTGTGATTGACTAACAGCTGTTGAAACAACTGGTGTTTCAACCACTGTTGTCATTACAACAGATGTTATAACATCTGCTGTCTTCTGCTGTATGTCAGCAGGTGTTGTTTTTGGTGGTGATGATGGTAAAGCAGTGGATGTTGTGTGTATTGAAGTGGTGTGTGTTGATGGAACAACTGTTTGGCAAGCAGTAGTTTTTGTAACTCCTGTTGCATCAGCTGTTTTGTATGGTGGTTTTTTAGCAGACTTTGAACGTCTGGTTGGAATGGATTTGGGTTGCCTCACTTTTCTAGTAGGCTTCTTCTTTTCTTCAACAGGATTTTCATGATCCTTTGACCCAGAAGTACCCTGATCTGGATGATCCATTCTGTCCACCCTGGCTTTCCTTTTGGCCTCTCTATCCCTTTTTACACTTGCAGCTGCTTCTGCTAGTGCATTTGTTGTCACATCAATTTTCTTGCTGCCATCTGGCAAAGGGATCTTTTTGGTCATGTTTGAATTTTCTGGTTCAAGATAGAGACCATCCTCTATACCCTTCTTTTTCCACTCCTTAATTTTCTCCCCCTTTTTGGCATTATCTTCTGGGAGTTGATAAATGTAGCGGACTTTTGGAGGAGCAGTGCTAGTGGTGTGCAAGATCTGAGTTTTGAGAGCCTTTAAATCAGCCTGAGTGTTCTTGAACCTTGACTCCATTGCATTTCTCAGTTGTTGTACATGTTTTTCATGTTGCTGATTTGCTAATTGTGCTTGTTGTTGGAGATAAGATGGAAATAGATTCCAGAGCTCATTTGTAGCAGGTGCCCTTTGTGGAACAGGTGCTTGAGGTGGAACATCAGTTGAGTGTACCTTCTGAACTTGTAACACCTGTTATAGCATATCTTTGAGTTCTGCAACAGAGTTATCAAGCTTTGCAATACGATCCGTCAATTTCTGGTACTTTAAACCATCACCCAAGTTAATGGGATCATCTGATTTCCCACTAGCAGTGGTTTTATCAGTGGTAGATGTAGGGAGTATACTCCAAACATTAACCACTGATGCCCCTTTTTTCTTGGTACTGGGGTCTTCTTCCTTCAACACTTGACAACCTTTTGATGTTGCCAGTAGGATAAATGAATCCACTGGTGGTTGGCAGAGGTGCTATAAAAGGAATTGCCTCCAAGGAAGTCTTATTAATGTAACCACTGTCCAACTGTAAACCTGTAGGTTCAACAGTTGTAGTGGCTGCTTCACTTGGATTACCACCAAGAGTTACTTGTAACTCATGGGGTGTAACCTCCTCAGGTTGTGTTGGTGGGTTAGCAAAGATTGATACATCAGACCCAGTCAGTTGTTGAGGTATATTCTCATTATCAGGTGATTGAGAAGGACTGGATAATGCCTGGTTCAAATCAATTGCATCCAACAGTGGTTTTATTGGTGAGGGAATTTTGGATGTGATGATTGGTGTAGAAATAGGATGTGTCCCGGGCATTGGACTGTGGATGATAGAAACGAGTGTTTCCAGAGCATCATGATGTGGAGACCCTATTTGTACAACCTGTTCTTTTTGTGAAGAAGCAGGAGGAGTTTTGGTTATGGGTTGAGATATTTGTACCAACTGCTGTGAGGAAGTAGCAACAGTGGTTTCTTGTGACATTTGTGTTGTCGCTGGCAGGAGCTCTGGTATCTCATCCTCCAGAGTTGCCTTTTTGATGGGTTTTGTGGGTTTTTGAGTTTTTCTTTTTGGCTTTTTGGAGATAGTAGGTGTGGGTTTCAAAGCAGTTGTGCTGCTGCTTTGATCACCTTGAGCAGTGGGCTCAGCAGCAGATACCTGAGGAGCAGTTGTAACTGCTAAAATCTGCTCAGGCACCTCTGCTTGTGTTTTGCAAGGTGCTAACATTCTTGAAAAAGTTTCAGTTGTTAAACTGTTTATTTGAGTAGAATCACCTTGGTTTATTATAGCTAAATCATCCTTACTGAATATCTTTGAAAAATAGTAACTTAAAAACCTTGGAAACAGTAAGAATGATTTTGTTTCAACATTGTTAACCAAATCTTTAAAAATTTCCCGAGAATAGTTAAAATTTTCTCCTTGAAGAATTGCATATCCCAGATTTTGAATTTTTAAAGGGATTTCATTGAAAGAAGTGGTTTTGTTTGAAACACATAGTAGGAGGGTATGAAATAAAAATCTGGTTGCAGAAGGAAAATAACCTTTTTCTAAGGTAATTTTCTTCATCATTGTGGCTTCATACCCTCTCTCAATGAAGTCAGTTTGTAACTCGTTTTTAGTGAAAGAAATTTTACCTTCCTGATCACCGAGTTGAAAGACCTCTGAAATGGATTGTGGCGTGATTTGGACAGCTTTACCCTTTATAGAAGAGTTTATGGTGGTTGCAGTGTCTCCTTGTTTTTCAAGGGTTGCATTCTTCCAAAACTCCCGTTGGGTCGCCAAATAGATTGGTGCATCGGCGGTGAACAAAGTTTTGTACTTTGATTTTACCATGATGTCAATGATGGAATCGAAAACTTTGGTGGTTCCTGGTTTTGTGAGAAGACCCAGGAGATTGTGAGATGGTTTATGTGGAATTTCAGTGGAGATTGCCTTTTGAGAGGCTGTTTTCGATGATGATTTGGATGAGGGTTTTGCAGATTTCTTTGATTTTGTCATTTTGAGGATGATTGATCGAAGAAATTTGTGAAAGATGAGAAGAAAAACTGCTTTGAGAAGAGAATTTTTAAGAATTCAATTCGACAGTAAAACCCTGTTTTGGTGGTGAGTGGGGGATTTTATAGGGAAGAAAGTGAATGCTGAGGTGGCAGCCGTTACAAAAGGTCTGACCAATATGTACTGCCCACGTGACAACCCCTGTTGAAAGAGAAGGACAGTACTTTGTGTGATAGGAACAGATGAAGGCAGTGGTATGAAAGCAGTGGATGATTTTCACTATCAGTGGATAGCATATCAGTGGATAAGACACTGCTTTTGAACAACAGAGTTTATCAAGATAATGAGAGAGCAGGGGTTGACTTTCAGCAGTGGACAGACTTTTGAAGTAGAGCAGACTTTTGAACAATCAGTGGTTAATGGCAGACTTTTAAGGATTTAATGAAAAATTTCATTTTTAGCTATTTTTAAGGATGGAATTTGGATTTTCTGAAAACATTTTGTTGCTTTTATTCATAGAAAAGCAAGATGTTGCTTGTTATTCCATGTTCAGCATCCCAATTCTAGAGACCAAGCTTTCAAAATTGGCTGTATCAAGTGCTTTTGTGAGCACATCAGCCAGCTGGTCTTTAGTTGGGACATGATGCAGAGAAATCAAACATTTTTCATAGCAATCCCTCACAAGGTGATGTCTGATGTCGATGTGTTTGGTGGTTGAATGGGATACTGGATTTTTGATGATATTTTCTGCTGCCTGACTGTCCAACATGAGTGGTGTCTTCAAGGCAGTGATACCAAAATCCAGTAACTGATTTTGAAGCCACAGGAGTTGGGCTGTACAGCTTGCAGCAGCAATGTATTCAGCTTCAGCAGTGGATGTTGAAACAGCTGCTTGCTTTTTGCTTTGCCATGAGACTAAGCAATCACCTAGAAACTGGCACCCTCCTGATGTGGACTTCCTTGTGGTGTGACATCCAGCAAAGTCACTGTCTGAGAAACCTGAAAGCTTGATGTTCCCATTAGCTGGATACCAGATACCAAGTGTGGGAGCACCTTTTATGTATCTGAAGATCCTTTTTACAGCAATGAGATTTGATTTTCTGGGAGCTGATTGACTTCTTGCACAGACACATGTTGCAAACATGATGTCTGGTCTAGATGCAGTTAGGTACAATAAAGACCCAATCATGCTTCTATAAAGTGTTTGGTCAATCAGCTCATCTTTTTCATCAGACATGACTAGCTTATTTGTTGCCATGGGTGTGCTGCATGGTTTACAATCATTCATATCAAATTTGGTTAAAAGTTCTTTAGCATATTTGCTTTGATGAATGAAAGTTCCATTTTGCAATTGCTGTACTTGGAGACCAAGAAAGCATTGCAGCTCACCCATAGCACTCATTTCAAACTCAGCTGTCATGAGTTCTCTAAACTCTTCACACATTGAGTTACATGTGCTTCCAAAAATAATGTCATCCACATAAATCTGGACAATCATTAAATCCTTCCCTCTCCATTTTAAAAACAGTGTTTTATCAATGGTACCTCTTTTGAAACCATTTGAGAGTAGGAAGTTGGAAAGAGTTTCATACCAGGCCCTTGGTGCTTGTTTCAAGCCATACAAGGCTTTGTTTAGCCTGTAGACATGATTTGGATAAAATGGATCCTCAAAACCTGGAGGTTGACAAACATACACCTCTTCTTGAATTGTACCATAGAGGAAAGCACTTTTGATATCCATTTGAAACACCTTCATATTGTGGTTGATAGCAAAGGCCAGGAACAGTCTAATGGCTTCCAATCTTGCAACAGGGGCAAATGTTTCATCATAATCAATCCCCTCTTCCTGTCTGTAACCTTGAACCACAAGCCTGGCTTTATTCTTGACAACAATACCCCTTTCATCAGTTTTGTTCTTGAAGACCCACTTTGTGCCAATGGGACTAACCTCTTCTGGCAGTGGTACAAGCTCCCATACTTGTTGTCTTTTAAACTGTTGGAGCTCCTCTTGCATGGCTTCTACCCAGCTGTTGTCTTTCAGTGCCTCTTGGTACTTGACTGGCTGATGGAGTGATAGAAAACCAACAAAAAGACAAATGTTTTGGGTTTGACTTCTTGTGAGCACCCCTTCATTTATGTTGCCAATGATTTGATCAGGTGAATGAGATCTCAAGAAGATTAAATCTCCTTGGTATGGTATGATGGCATTGGTTGGTGAAGGCTGCAAATGTGTATCATCTGAGCTAACCATTGCTGGGGACTTTGATGTTCCAGCAGTGGCTTCAAAAGGTGGTGGTATAGGAGGTAATGAAGTGGACAACTGCTGACTTTTATCCACTGTTTGAGGACTTTTGTCAGCAGCGTTTGAGGATGTGGAAGCAGTGGTTGATGGGCTACTTTGGTCAACAACTGTTGAGGTAGCAGTGGTTGAGCTTTGACAACTGTTTTGAACAGCTGGTGCTTTTCCCTTTGTGGCAGACCTTTGAGGGATGATGATTTCATACCCATAGTCTGGTGTTGTATCCTCTGATGGACCTGCACTGTTAGTCTTGACAGCAGTATTTTTAAAAGTGAATTTTTCAAGATCAAACAGATCTGCAGGGTTTGCTGGGATTTTCATTGATGAAAGTTCATTGAACTTAACATTCAAAGTCTCCTCCACTGCCTTGGTCCGTGTATTGAACACTTTGTAGGCCTTGGCAGTGGTTGAGTATCCCAGATGATAACCACAATCAACTTTGGCTGCAAATTTTGAAATGGAATCTTTTAAGTTCAAAATAAAGCATGGGCAGCCAAACACTTTGAAATATGAGATCAGTGGTTTAATTTTATACAGAATTTCATAGGCAGTCTTTTTGTGCCTGGGGTTTATTAAAACTCTGTTCTGGACATAGCAAGCAGTGTTTACTGCCTCTGCCCAGAAAGTTAAAGGCAAACCTGAATCTGCAAGCATGGTTCTGGCAGCCTCAATCAGAGTTCTGTTCTTCCTTTCCACTACCCCATTCTGCTCTGGTGTTCTTGGGATGCTGTACTGCCTTACAATCCCTTTCTTCACAGAGAAGGCATCCAACTCCCTATTTTTAAATTCTGTGCCATTGTCACTCCTGAAGCTTTTCACTGGAAGGTCAAATTGCTTTTCAACATGTATTACAAAGTCTTGCAAAATGCCTGCAGTTTCATCTTTTGAGTGCAAAAAGAAAGTCCATGTGAACCTAGAAAAGTCATCAACAATAACCAAACAATATCTTTTCTTTTTGAGGCTCATGACTTGAACTGGGCCAAACAAATCCATGTGTAGCATTTGCAAACACTGGGTTATTTTGGACTCTTCAATGGACTTGTAAGAACTTTTATGCTGTTTTCCTTTTAAACAGGAAATGCAATGTTCAGGACATGAAAACAATTTTTGTGGTAGGCCTCTCACCAAACCATTTTTTGAAATTTCTGTGATTGTCTTAAGATTTGTGTGTCCCAGCCTTCTGTGCCAAAGTTCTGTCTCTTTGTTAGAGGCAGCTGAGAACAGACAGGCATCAGCTCTGGGATACTCTTTTGACATGTCAACAACATAAACATTGCCACTTCTTTGAGCAACAAGTTTAGTTTGACCAGTTTTGATTATTGCTTCAATCTTTTTTACCATTTCTGGTCCAACAATCCTACAACAATCTTTTGTGAAGAATGACCCAAAACCCTTGTCACTCATTTGGGACACACTCAGAAGGTTGAATTTTAGATTGTCTATTAGATTGACATTTTCAAATTTTACTTTTCCAGACTCCACTGTACCCGACCCCAGAACTTTTCCTTTACTATTATTCCCAAAGGATATATCACCCCCTCCATGGATTTTAAAGTCTTTGAGGAGGGCTTTACATCCTGTCATGTGCCTGGAGCCTCCACTATCTACATACCAAAGACTATCAAAGCATGCAGAAGCTCCCTGTACATGAAGTAAAAGGATTAGTTCATTAAGGTTTCCAAAGCCAACAAGGCTTTGGATGGGGTCTCAACAGTGTCTGGGATGGATGCAGAATGATGGACAGTGGTTAGGTCAGGAGTTTGAACTGTTTTAGGACAGTGTTTCTCTAACCACTGTTGTGGGTCCTGACCAATCATCTACTGGTAACCAAAAGGATGCTTGTTCACTTTGGGTTTAGAGGACCTTTTGTAGGCCTCATAAACGTGAGGAATCCTTTGGTAAGACGGTTTTTCTCTGCCTTTTCTGAACTGATTGGCAAGGGGTGCATCAGTAACCTGAACATCTCTTTTGACAGATGTTTGGTTCAGCTGTTTTGTAACAGCTGTTTGAACTGGCACAAACAGTGGTTGTTTCTTGGTGAATTTGACAGATGTTGATGATGAAGATGGACTCAAGGATGTTTTAGCAATGTACTCATTCTTTTTCACATCAAAGTTTTTGAGATACACACATGCTTGAGTTTTGTGGTTTGTTTTACCACAGACAATGCAACCTTCAGCTGAAACAATGACACTTGTTCTGTTTAAATCATAAGCTTTTAAGTGGAAACAATCTTTTGTTAGATAATTCCTCTTCTCACAGAATTCACAAAACAAGTTATCAATTTTTTCTTTCTTCTTTCTCTTTTCAGACTCCTTTGCAGCAGAGGTTTTAACCACTGCTGGGATGTCCTTGAGAGGTATGACTTTAGCTTTTGGAGCCTTGACACCATCAGTTGATGTAAAGTCCATTGGCTTGAAATTTTCAAGAATGTCACACTCATCAGACCATTTTGGTTTAAACTGGTATTCTTCAAGCTCCTCAAAAGTAGAGGATTCCATTGGTCTGTCAAGTGTGATTTTGTTACCAAGTTTGTCAGTGATTTTCACTTCTTGGCCATTCATGTTTGTGGGGATGAACTTAGTGGTTACATCAGTGGTTTGAACAGATTTTTCAAAAGCAGTGTTTTCATCATCATGTTTTCTATAGCCAACCCCAAATTTCACATTGCTTTTTCTCTGTTTTTCAAGCATAACCTCATATCCTTTGCAGGATTCCACCCATCTTTCACAAGTAATCTGGGCGGACTCCAACTCCTTTTTGCAAACTTGGTATTTTTCTACCATAGTTTGAAGTTGGGTTTTGGTTATACTTTGCTCTTCTTTTAGACAGCTGTTTTCTTTTTCCTTTTCAGTCAATTTGTTTTTAAGTTCTTTTAAAGACCTTTCAAATTTGACCTCATCAGACAAGATTTTATCCCGAAGGTTTTCATTCACCTCTTTAATGTTTGCAAAAGCAATTATGCAATTGTCAGAACACAGTTTTTCAAGAACTTGAGGAGATACCTTGGCAGCTACCATCATTGCACAATCACATTGATGATCTTCCTCATCATCAGCTTTCACCTTCTTTTCACCAGCCTTTTCTTCCTTCTCTTCTTGTTTGTCCTCTTCGGACCATGGATCTGTCAGTGGTTCAATCAGGGAACCTGAACTTTCTCCCAACAGTAGTTCACCAGCCACAGCAGTAACCACTGCTTCAGTCACCTCTTCCACTGTTTCAAAGCACTGCTGTCCCTCCTCAGTTTCAACCCCCTCCTGTATTGACTCTAATGCCATCAAACAAAACTCATCATGAGAAGAGTCATTAGAAGCATAGAGTGCAAAATTTTCATCATTTAGGTCTTCAGGCATACTGCTCCAGTCAACAAACCCTTGAGTGAAAAAACTTTGTTGATCTGGTTGTGCTGCTGCTGGAGCAGTGGTTTGAGGTGCAACAGGTTGCACTTGTACCTGTGGAGCAGGGGTTTGAACATATTGGATTTGTGGAACAGTAGTTTGGACATAATGTACTGGCACAGGGGCAGCAGCATAGTGAGCAGTGTTCACTTGAGCTGCTGGGGCATATTGGGCATAGTGCACTGTGTTTTGGTTTTGAGGTCTAGGATTTGAGCTAGGATGAGTAATTATGGGACCAGTAGTTTGACTCCTACATTCCCTAGCAAAATGTCCCAACCTATTACACTTATAGCACTTGATTTTCGATTTATCCAACCCAACCCTTAGATTCCCATGCAAACCTGGGAATTTTCGCCCTGTTCTTTTGTAGAACTTGCTAGTTCTAACACTTAGCAAAGCCAGTTGGTGCAGGATGTCCATTTCCTCTAAATCAGTGGGATCAAAATGTTGCAAATCATTTAGTTCAAAACTTAAATTGTCTGACATCTGGTTTTCATTTGCAGTGAATGCATAACTAGCAGAGTGAGGATCAGGGTTGTTAAAATTTGCACCAGCAGTTATGTCAATGAAGTGATCATAACCCTGATCCTTACCATTGCTCCCAGATTCTTCTTGACCCAGAAGAGCAGTATTACCGAAAGTGTAATCATCGGTAACTTTTCCTGACTCTTGTAACCTCCTTTTCTGGTTCAACTCCCTTTCGTAGGTCAGGAGTCGACCATGGAGTTGGGTCAAGGTCAGATCCTTGAATTCAGGTGAGTTTCGGGTGACAAAAGCTATGGTGTCCCATTTTTCTGGCAGTGATCTGAGGAACCTGCTATTTTGAGTTGAGTTTGTAAAAGTGGTGTTAACAAGCCTCAGTTCACTGATGAGACAACTGAAACGCTCAAATTGTTGGGTTAGTGATTCACCTTTAACGTAGCAAAATGTTTCATACTGTTGGTTCAGGATTTCCCTATTGTTTTCTATGACTTCCTCAGTTCCCCCAAATTGTTCCTTAAGTGCGTCCCATAACTGTTTGGCACTGTTACAGTGTAACAGTCCAGCATATATCTCATTGGGCAGCGCTGATGCTACGATGCTAAACGCTTTAGCATCTAGTTCGATCTTTTGAAAGTCGGTTTCGGTATAATTTTCAACTGGTTTTGGAACGAACTTTTTAGCATCTTCAGCACTTGGCACTGAAGGAACATGGGGACCATAAATGACAGATTTCCAACAACCTGTGCTTTGTTGAGCGAGGATGTGACCCATCCTCCTCTGCCAGATGTTGTACTCATTTCTTTTTAGCATAGGTGGTTTAAAAAGCGAGCCGATGTTGTTTTTATCATCCTGAGATTGTGACGTCATTCTTGTTGTTTTACAGACACTGAGAAATCAACTTTAATGGTGATTAATCCTTGCTCTGTTTTTCAACGGACGAACAAACGATCAGTATCAACTGTTATGAGCTGAACTATTTACGTCAAAATGATTGTTAAATCAAATTTGACTGTCCAAGCTCTGATACCAATTGTTGGATCTGAGTTTCTTTTTTATTGTATTTTCGTTTGAAATTAAGATGAAAATGAAAGAGTTGTGCAGCGGAATTAAGATGAAAACAAACTTTGCATACAATCAAACGAGAGTAATACTTTAATCAAACATCTTTACACAATGAACCGAAAGATTGAATTTGTTTCAACAACGATTACAATGATTGATGTATGAATGCAAACTCCCCCTCAGCCAGAGCTCAGTAGTTTGTTCGTGCAAAGAAGACGATGTGGTGAAAGAGCTAATAGAACAGTACAAAGTACTGAACTATTTATAGGCACTTGCAAACCACTGAGCATCTTAGCTGACGTCACCATGAAAGTGACATCTAACCTCCTAACAAACTCTAACCTCTGATCTATAAACACTGATGTACTAAACTACTGCTATTACATTTCTTTACATAAAAGACACTTTAAACAGCTGCTGCATCCTTCCACTGCTGTGAACCCAGCAGTGCTTGTCCGGATCAGCAGTACTTGACTCAAGGCAGTAGATTGAGTCAGCAGAGCTTTGGTCTTCCATCAGTCTTTGACATTGGTCAGTAGATGCAAAGCAGCAGTTGTAGGTCAGCACTTAGTATGATCAGCAGATAGGAGGTCAGCAGATATAAAACCACTTTCAAGGGGAGAGATTTGCATGAACTAACTGTAAACGTCTGCTTATTCTGGATCCACTACTCTGATCCAGTTTTGGCTTTACATTATCTATTCCTCTGGTAGGGTTCAATCCCAACATCTTCTCATTTGAAGGCCCCCCGGTGTGTGCGGTACTTGTTGGGATGAACCTAGATTGCACTTTACCGGGCGCCTCCATTTCAATCTCTTCATCTACGGGCTCCTCATCTTCTACCTCGACACTCTCGGGTCTCACTACCTCTCCTAGAGTCCTACCACTACGGGTCGAAATTGCCTTCAAAGAGCCAGATGGGTTGGGCTTTGTGTTGCCCGAAAATTGACCAGGAGGTCGCTCTCGCAACTGGCGTGCAATATCCCCAACTTGTCTTTGAAGATCTAGGAAATTTGAGTAATTATTCTTTAAGAAAGTAGCGTGTTCTTCTAAAGTACGCTGGGTAGCTTGATCCTTAACCACTAGTTGGGTAAGAAGGTCCTCTATCCTAGACAGACTACTGTTTGAACCCTCATTCTTAGGTTGAACCTCTTGGTGTGACCCCTCACCTCTGAACTGTGCACCTGAACCTGAACTAGCAAATTGACCTGTTTGACCCGACCCCCCACTAGAATAGAAACCTGGTCCCCTATTTTGATATTGACCTGATGGAAAACCAGGGGGGTTACCTGAAGAGCAATAACTATTAGCACGCCAATTGGAGTTACTATTATTGAACGGGTTCGTTGGACCCCTATTTTGACCTGCTATATACTCGACCTGTTCTAGGGTAAATGTTGGGCAATCTATGGTGTCATGTCCACCTCTACAAACTTCGCACCTATCGACCTTCTTCTTAATTTCTAGCAACTCTTTGGTGATATAGTCTAGTTGAGAAACTACCTTTGAGTCGGATACGACTTGGTTCACTCCTTGAGAAGATGAGGAAGTATTCACAGGATTGGAATTCCTGCTGGTAGCACTATGATCTATATCAGCATGAGCGAAGCTCTCAAAGAGATCATTGCAGTCAGCCGCAGTTTTCTTTCCCATTAGATGGCCTCCTGCCGATGTGTCAAATCGGGCCTTACACTCAGGGGTAAGACCATTGTAAAATTTTTCTACTAAAGCCCAATCCGACAGACCATGTTGGGAACAACGTGAGAGTAAAGTTTGAAACCTCTCCCAAGCTAAGTGATATGGTTCGTCAGGCTCCATTCTGAAGGAATGGATCTGGTCTCGAAGGCGAGAGGCCTTCGTAGGTGGAAAATACTTAGCAAGGAAGGCATCCCTAAGTCCAGCCCAAGTAGTATAAGTACCTGCTGGCTGCGAATCAAGCCATCTGGCTGCGCGGCCAGCAAGCGAAAAGGGGAAGACTTGGAGAAAGCGGGCATCAAGATTAACACCTTCGATGTCGAAGGTACTACACAGACGGGTGAGACGGTTGATATGTGCAGGCCATCCTCGTCATCACGACCGTGGAACTGACAAGAGTTGTTAATGGCGGTCATGATGTATGAGGGAATTTTCCATGACTTGTCATTGGTGATTTCAGGGATGGTGATGGGTGAATTTGCGGTAAAACCTGAGGTGGAACGCTGGTGGACAGTTTGGTTATCGGCCATTTGCTGAACTGGTGGTGGACTAGGGTGACGGGAGGGTGGAAGGGAATTGTGGGGTGATGACTTCGGGGTGAAGTCGTTGTTCGGTGGTTTAGATTGAAGTGTAGAGTCAGAAAGGGCTGAAGATGAAGTTGAGGATTTTTTTACCTGAATAATGGGTGTGGAGAAGGAAGACTTGTCAATCGGTGGTTTCACTGGTCCCTGCGAACGCGTGTGGGGCATGAACTGCAAAACCAAGAACAAACAAGTAAGACGACTCCAACAAAAGACTCGAGAAATACGAAAAAGACACTAAAATTACTTGGACTCCTACGACTCACAAACACACAAAAAAGCACGTAACGATATCAGTTGAAATCCAAACAAAGTAGTTAACGCAATTGCCAAGAATCCCCGGCAACGGCGCCAAAAACTTGATGTGGAATAAGTAGTTCAACTAAATAAACTAAAATTACCCTAAATTAAGACTCAAGTAATAAAAATCTAGACTCTCTAACTTGACTAAACTACTCACCGGCAAGTGAACCGGTCGACTCTAGCACAGAAAAGCAAGTCCGGATGTCGAACCCACAAGGACTCTAATTAATTACGTTAACGACTTATTTAGACTAGACACTGACACGACTTAACAATTTTTGTGTTTTAAGGGGGGGTTTTTACTGAAATCCTAAAATTGAAATAAAAATGAAATTAAGCTAAGACGCGAACGAAGACTAAGATTTGATTCAGATGAGATTAACGACTACCTAGACTTGAATCCAGTTTAACTATTAATGGACTTCTAACGATATTATTGTTGTATGGATCCGGGATCGTAGAATACTAAACCTTAAGGTATTTCAATGCTAAGACTTCCCGACCCTTCTCAGGAAGAAACCTAGGAAACCCTACAAGGCTGTTATGAACACCGACTGTTAGACTTCCTCTCAGTCCTCTAACAACTCTAAAAGTGCCCTAATACGACTATCTACCTCTCAG
Source organism: Helianthus tuberosus (assembly GCA_030545235.1). Lineage (NCBI taxonomy): Eukaryota > Viridiplantae > Streptophyta > Magnoliopsida > Asterales > Asteraceae > Helianthus > Helianthus tuberosus. Next base: position 27,888 of record JARYGA010002445.1, read on the forward strand.
CGCGATAATCTAAGGCAATTCTAGGTTCTAACTTGGTTTACTAGACACAAATGCAATTAGGGAACTAAGATTGACTTCTCTCAAAACCTATCTTAGATATATACTGCACCGCGACCTAATAACTAACTCGAGCCTCTCAGCGACAAGTTAAGCAGAATATTTAATTCTAATTGTATTTTAATTACTGTTTCTAAGGTTATTGGCCAATTTACCCAACGATTACCCGAATCCGCAAAGAATCGAACAATCAACACAAATTTATTATGTGAAAGACATTCACCAAAATCTATGTGAAACAGTAAACAATCAACAACCAAAAGTAAATACGCATGCGCACCAAATCATAAATTCTAGAATACTTTACTTTCAGAAATCAATCCATAATCAAACAATAAAAACCGTTAAAAGATCCAAACTTTAATCAAACTATCATCTTGTCAAGGTAGTATCTAGGGTTTAGCCAAGAAACATGTTGTCTATATTAAACAAATCAAGTTCAAAACAAGAATTCATTGGAAAATATTGAAAACACGAAATTAAAGAAAACCGGGAGATAAAACCCGAACAATCTTCACTTCCACGCTCCAAGCTTCAACCAATTGATTCCTGTAAGCTAAAACTCTCCGAAAGCCTCAAAATCTGCTCAAAAAGGTCGCCTAGGGTTTCTTGATTCGTAAGATAGCTTCCTCCGTGTGTCTGATGTGGGTTCTTATGTATATCCCATACGAATCATTATAATAGACTTCATATTGTAATTAAGACACAAATGGGCTCACTTGCATGACTTTCTAAAGGGTGTTGGGCCTACCTCACATTCGTCTGACAACCCAATCCCCTCATTAATTTGTGTCCCTTAAATTAAAATGCCTCCAAGATTCCTTTTTGTCTGACATCCTCTTTTATAAATATGAATGAATTTTATGCTTTAAATCATCATGTGATGTATATCCTTTCTTTGAAAAAGTGGCGTCCAACAAACATATGCATATGATGTCCTTTCTTGTTAAGAATATATAGATAGCGGGCTCGACCCAATCAAGGAAAATAGCGGCAATTTCTACTTTGGTCCCTGGTACCCCACTCTGCCCAACTGGCTGGTTATTTACTTTTTACTCATTTTCGCTTCATTTGCACCAGGACCTGCCGAAACACCAAATAGTCAATAGCACGCAATTCTAACTAAAACGAAACTAGAAATAACGGAAATCTATACAAACTATACACGAATAAGGGATGTATTTTGCAATACATCATTGCGTATCCGCCATCCAAGAAAATTTTGAATAATCATCAGTTATCATGAGGCTGTATTGATCATTCCTGATGCTTTTGTGCTTGACAGGACCGAACAAATCCATGTGCAAACGTTCAAGAGGAACTGCCACCGTGTTGATCTTCTTTGTCAGATGCCGCTTCTTAGTTTGCTTTCCTTTTTGGCATGAAACACAGACGTCTTGAAGATGGAATTTTTTAAGAAGAACACCATTCACTAATTCATTCGACACCAAATGATTCATTTTTCGCAAGTGAATGTGACCCATACGTCTGTGCCAAGAGATTGAGTCTTTTTCTGTGGCTTTGGTAATAAAACAAGTTGCTTGTGCAGTCGTTGTAATAGCTTGGCTCATATCAAGGACATACAAATAATTAATACTTGGAGCTGATAAGAGAATCCATTCTTTTGGAATCTTGAAGACGGGTTTCAGCACATAACATCCATTTGCGTCAAAGTGTACTGAAAACTGTTTATCACAGATTTGTGAAACGCTGAGAAGATTGTGATCAAGCTGTTGTACAAAGTTGATCTTGTCAAAACTTACAACCCCGTTGGATGGTGATCAAGCTATTGTACAAAGTTGATCTTGTCAAAACTTACAACCCCATTGGATACCATTCCTTCTCCAGTAATATATCCTCCTTTATCTCCAGCAAAAGCAACATAACCTCCTCTAATAGATTTAACGTCGTAGAGAAGCTTCATGTCGCCGGTCATGTGCCTGGATGCCCCACTATCAACAATCCAATGACTGCTAAAAGTTCCTTCTGGAACACCCTGCACATGTACTCACATGATTAGTTGGAGATGGGGACCCAAGCCTTTGTGGTCTTGGGTCTTCCATTTTCATCAACGTAAGTTACTTGAACTTCTCGATGTTGTGCAAATTGTGATGTTCCCCCTGATTCAGTAACCGTTTTTGGTCCAGGTCTGTTTTGTTTTACCAGTGTTATTCTTTAAAATTTTAACTTCATGATTGTCTGAAGTTTTTAAATTGTCTGGTTTGACAGAAACAGATGTGTTGTTAACCACATCGGTTTTAATCGTTTTTTCAATTTTCTTGACCTGTTGGCGTTTCTGTTTCTTTTCCCTTTCTTTTACAAGACGGGGATCTGGTTTTGATGAAACAGATCGCTTGCGGTCAAATTGGTCACGGGGATCATCAACTTTGGCTTTTTTGTTTATGAAGATATGGACAATTGCGAATAATATGTCCAAATGTGCCACATGAAAAACATGATATTCGTTCTACAAACCCCGAAGTATCATGTGATTGTCTTGTCGATAATGATTAACTTTGTGATCCCGAGGTACTTGGTTTTGAACTGTTTTGTTCATTTCTTTTCAAAATTTTCGCTTGATTAACAAAATCTAAGTTAGATTTGTTTTCAAATGTGTCAATTTTATCAATTCCCCTTGATTTCACAAAGTTCACCTTCTTGTCCTTTTTCTGGGTCTGTTTCTTTTGACCTTGAGTCGGTGATTTACCTTTTGGTTTGGTGCGATTTTGCTGAACTTTCTCAGTTGGTAATCTTTGGTTGCAATTTTGTTTGCAAATTTCAACTCTTGAAATCGGAGGACACTGTGTTACCACAACGTGTGATCCTGTCTTTCCCAAGAACTTACTTGTTGAATCTTCAAAAATTTTACTAATTAAAGATTGATTAACATTCTTAATAGGAAAATCTTTGTCAGAATAGATTTTATCATCACCAACAAGAGTGTACAGCAAATTCACACTCTCAAACTCTTGTGAGGAAGTGGACGTGGACTTGGTCAGAACAGTCGTAGCAGGTTTTGCGGGAGGATCACATAGAATATAATTCTCGAGAGGTATGTCCTCTTCTTTAATTACCGCATCTGACTGTGCTGAGTCAGTATCATTAGATTCATCATCTGAAGAATCAGCATCCTCAATAATGACCTGAGCATCCTGATTCTGTTCAGCAGTTACAAATGTATCTGCTGACACATCCGAATCTGATGATACTTCCGGTTTGTATCCAAGTCCAGTTGTAAACTCCTCAATGTTTAAAGACACAGATGGCTCAAAGTAAGTTCTATCTTCTTCATCAGGCATGGCATCATAATTGTGTTTCACAGGAGGTGGACATTTTTTATATCCAAGGCATGTGACATCCTTTTTCTCCTTTTGAACATCAATGATGTGACCCAACACATAGCTAGAGTTCAAATAACTATTTAGCTTAAGATTGATCACCTCACTTTCAGATTTTACACAAGCCATCTCTTTTTGCATTATCTCGAGCCTATTGATGTAACAGTTAATGGTTGTTTGTTTTCTTGAAACCATTTTCGTTAGCTCAGATTTGTTTTCTCTTAAATTTTCAATCATTGTTTTATACTCGTTTTCATGGTTTGTATAAAACATGTTGGCTTCTGTGCATTTGGCAAGATCCACGATCAACTTTTGGTTGTGGATAAATGTAACATCATACTTGGTTTGCAAAGCCTCATGTTTGCTTTGCAAATCAGACATCTTAGCATTTAAAGAAACATGTTTGTTTTGCAAGTCAGACAATTCAGCATTTAAAGCATCATGTTTGCTTTGCAACTCAGACATATTAGCTTCTAAATCAGCACATTTATCACTTAAGCTAGCACAATTATCATAAATAACGATAGTTAGTTCATCGACACCCTGGCTTGATAAACTGCCGCCATTAGACATAAAGGCTGAATGAAGAGAAGAAGAAGAAGAAGAATAAGCAGCTTGATCCACCAGAATAGATCTTCTATCATTCCTTGCTGCAGCTTCTCCTAACAATTCATTAATATCTGCATCGATTCTCCCACTAGATACATCATCAGAATAATCTTCGCCTGAGGTTGAGATTTCCTCATCTGAACTCCTTGAATCACCAGAACTCTCTTCATCTGAAGATTCACCACCGCTGGCGGAAGATTCTCCACCACTGGTGTGCTTCAAATCCTTAGGAATTTCAGCAAAACAAGCTGCTCCTCCCTGATCACCAATGCCTAATTGCATTGACCAGTCGCAACCTTCATCTATTTGCACCACAAGAGCTTGATTGGTGTTCGATGGTCCTGCTTGATTGTTTGCAGGGACCAAGGTGCGATCGTCATTTCTGGCTTGATTCTGATTTGCCTGGTTGCTTTGACCTCTGAAAGGATTCTGGTTCCCATGCTGAGCTGGTTTTGTGCATTCACGCTTGAAATGGCCACGTTCACCACAGTTAAAGCACTTAACAGACTGCTTATCAAACCCATACTTGGTGTCTTTCTTGCTTTCCAAGCTGGTTCTACCCGTCCGTTCCATGAAGTCTTTAGCCCGCCTAACAGCACTAGCGAAAGCCCACTTGATGTCCATCATATCCATCTCCTCTTTATCTATCTGTTGGTAATCTTCTTGAGTCAGATTGATGTTCCCGATCTGACCTGCTATCAACCCACAATACGCGCTCACCAATGTGTTCAATATCTCCATGTGATCCTTAGCTACTTCAACGCTAACTTTGGAGAAACTTGATGTGTCCAGTCGTACTGTATTAGATGGTTGACCAGCTGATGACATGCTACCATAACAGGCTTGCTGTTGCACAAGTAGTGGATTGCCGTACAAATCTGTGGTTAGTAGAACAACCGTTGGTCTTGAGGAAGCTGGAAGTGGATTTCCATACAGATCTGTTGCTCCGGTAGATCGAACAGGTAATGGATTTCCAAACATATCAGTTGCTACGATAGATCGTTGGCTTGGCTGTTGTGAAGCTGGTTGTAGTGGATTTCCATACAAGTCTGTGGTTGGAGCTGGCTTTACAGGAACTTGTATCTGATTGCCATACAAATCTGTGCTTGTGACAAACGCCGTTTGGAGTATAGCATGTTGAGCAGGTCTTGCAGAAGTGCTAGAAGCTCCATAATACATATCAGGATTTTGTTGTACTGGAACCTTTTTCGCCTTTAGAGTTTCTTCCTGATCTTTATTCTCCAACATCTGAACAAAATCGTTGATTGAGGTTGTAGCCAATGTGCCATTGTACTTTAAAATTTCCAAGAAACCCTTCCATTGAAATGGCAGCACATCGGCCAACTTTGTGACAACCTCTGCAGGAGTTGTTACTACCCCATAATGATTTAACTCAGTCAACAAGTGATAAAATCGACTTTTCAAATCTCTCAAAGATTCTCTTTCCATACATGTGAAACCATCAAACTCTTTCTTGAGTAAGTCTGGTCGTAATTTGCGTGACGCTTCGTTTCCTTCACCTCTCATCTTCAATGCATCCCATAACCGCTTTGTTATCTTGAAGCTAACAAACTGATGATAGATTTCTTTGTTTAATGCTTGAGTTAGAATAGAAAATGCCTTCTTTTCTAAATCATAAATCTTCTTATCATCTGGAGAAAGATCTGCAAAAGACGCGGCAGTTGAAGCGGCAACATCAAGTGCTTGATCGAAGTCTGTAATGAATCGTAACCACAACTCCGTGTTTTGCCCAAGAATATACGTATGAAATCTGTCTTCCCATCCCGGATATTCATTCATGTGCATTAGCTTCGGTGGACGATTATTGCTTCCGGTTTCATTTTCGCTTAAAAGTATACTTTGAATACTTTGATTTTGATTTGAAACAAACGCCCATTGAGTTGATGAAATTTGAGGTGACGACGATTGTGCAGGAGGTTCGGCCCATGATGGAGATAAACTCGTGCTTCTATACTTACTTTCCGTATTAGACGGAGTACCCCACCAATCCGGATTCATTTCGAATATTTAATGACAAATACCTGAATAAATCACACAAATCAAACAGTTAAATATGAGTTACAAGTCTTCTGTTTAAAAATAACACAAGTATGTGACGAAAATAGTGGTTTTCGTCGCTGATATGTTTGATTTCATCGCTGAAATGGTGATTTCGTTGCTGAAAGGGTGATTTCGTCGCTGAAATGGTGATTTCGCCGCTGAAATGGTGATTTCATCGCTGAAAGGGTGATTTCGTCGCTGATGTGCCTTTTATGACGAAATCAGGGGTTGTTTTCGTCGCTAATGTGCCTTTGACGAAATCAGGGGTTGTTTTCGTCGCTGATGTGCCTTTTATGACGAAATCAGGGGTTGTTTTCGTCGCTAATGTGCCTTTGACGAAAATGAAAGGGTTTTCGTTGCTGATCATGTGATTTCGTCCACTTGTTTGATGAAATGGGTGATTTCGTCCACTTGTTTGATGAAATGGGTGATTTCGTCCACTAGTTTGATGAAATGGGTGATTTCGTCCAGATCAAATGTTGATGTAGATAGGTGTGACGAAATCATGTGTTTTCGTCCAGCATGATTTCGTTGACAATGTGACCTCCAAATAAAAGATATTTTCCAAATCTTATCCTCTTATTTGTCTGACACATAACACTCTATTTTCAAATACATCATATCTTGTGACTTGTTTTTCAACGTTTCATCATTTTTTGTCAAATAATTCAAACACAGCAATATAATAATCAACAATAACAATTCAATCACAAATCAATTCAGAGTATGAAGATCAAACACAGAAACTTATGAAGAACCAACAAGAACAACTTGAAGCACCTGATGAACTCCGATGAAAATATGAATTTTCCAATCAAAAATTTTTGCACAACAGTTTATTCAAAACCAAATCTCAACATGTATACATGTATTTTTAACAAAGGTTTTGTAAAAACTAATAGCAAAACATCAAGATTTTCATAGATTGAAGCACATTTTCCAGAAAATACAAACTATTTGTATCAAACTTCCATAACAAATCTGAAAAACTTATGAAAAATCTTTGAAAACTCAAGAACACAACTTGATTTTAACAAGGAATCGAGCCAATGCTCTGATACCAATTGTATGTCCACCCGGAGGATCGAGTCAACCTCTATTCCCTGTTTACCGACAAACCCGAGAGTGCGGAATCCAAACAGGTAAGTTAAACCAAGTTACGAACACAAACACAAAGATTCAACGATTAACACTCCATTGTATTAATGCGTATGAATCGGTTACAAAGCAATGTTTACAAGATGTTCTTATAAACTCTCAGTGTGTGTGTGTTTACAGTGTGTTCGCTCAATGAAATCTATTCAGACTTTCGTAACTGTGTTATGTCTGTTTGCTGTGTATGTATACTAACTCCTGGACGAAATCCCATAGTCGACGAACACTCATCGACGAAATCAAACATCATGACGAAAACTCAATATATTCGACGAAATCATAAGGGATTTCGTCACATGCTGTTTTCGTCCCTACTGTTTTCGTCACATGTGGGATTGGGCTTGTGTCTTGGATTTCGCCATAGTGACTTGTTTCTTGATGGGCCAGGGCTTCTTCTCATGATGGGCCAAATAAACAAACAGACAAACATAAACTTAAACTAATAATGCAAACTGATAAATGGATGAAAGCATGTATACACGTTCAATCCATGCACACATATGTTATCTTATAACAATGACATCATCATGACATCAACATGGTGATGTCATGGTGATGTGGCAACGGGAAAGGTTTGCGGCTCTTTGTGCTTCGCGTATCGATCTCTAGGGCGCACGACGGAGGAATGTCGTGACGTCGGGCTTGAGCCGAACCTAACCGAGTCGAACCGAACCGAGTCGCGTCCACATAATATGTATCAACAAATCTTTTGGCTTTTATAAAGTTTATATTAAAACATACCTAAAATCTTTTTGGCATTTTTGAATATTTCCAATTTAAAGACGGAAAGCAGTAAATAAATATATACAGAGATGCAGAAACAGAAAGCATTAAATAAATATTTACAGACATCCTTTTTGCGAGTTTCGAGGGTAAGAGAATCACATCAGTGTACGGTCATGCCAAAACGCTCTTGTTGTTCTGTTAGTTAATATTAAGATAAGCATCCTATAACGATTATCGGTATTGTTGTCCACTTAAGCTCAACTTATCAGATGTACTCGCGATTAGGAGATACGTTAAGGTATGATTTATACTTATAGACCGGTGTTCATCCACACACGACACATTCCCGTATCAAGGTATGCACGAGAGTTCATCTTACTGGTGAGTATACCATTTATCATATGTTTTCAACGCATATAATGTGAGATACTCACTTATTTTGGGTGAATACAAGCCCTATGTGATTAAATCACTTATTAATGAGTAACTTGATATTCAATGCATGCAGGGCACAAGAGCAAGTCCGTGAACAGGTTAGTACCATCGTACCGACAAAAAGACGAACTTGACTCCCGGATAAACTGTGATATTTTATCCCTTATTGATTGGGACATGTGATTGTTTATCACTTATTGAGGTCGAATGCATCATGTATTATATACATGTTTGTATGATATGTACACGTATGTATGGTATCATGGAAGATCTAGACTTGCGTCTCCGTTATTTTCGGTAAAAGAAACAACCATGATATCCAGATGATAAATAGCATACAGACCACATATCTCAGAACCTCGGCAATCTATCAAACGAAATTTCGGTACCAAGACCATATGCCAATGAGAGGTTCCCACATGGTTTTCAGTCGATTTAAGTTTATATCACCCTGCACACTTTAAAATGATTGTGAGCCTACCGATACATCTTATATAGAGCTGCTTATCATATTTAATTTTAGGTTTAAAGAGGTTTCGACAGACCACTGATGTACTATCATATTCTCTTTTTCTCGCCAGGAAACTCATTTTTGTTTTTCTAATGTTTTTGTGTTTTTGAAATTTTTCGATGTTTTTGTATTTTTAAAATTCTTCAATGTTTTTGTATTTTTCGTTTTTACCTCCCCTAAAATGCAAAGAGTACGAGAAATTAAAAAAACATAAACAAGTATTTACAAAAATGATTTTCTGGTGTTGGTTTACTCAGGCTTGACCTTAATGCCGTTTACCATTAGTAAATAGTCAAATCGTGATTTGTCAAATACTTTGGTAAAAAGGTCAGCACGTTGGTTATTGGTGTGGACCTTAACAACATCGATAAGTCTTTTATCAAAACAATCACGTATGAAGTGATATTTGATTTCGATGTGTTTGGTCTTTGAGTGCTGCACAGGATTTCTAGTGATCTGTAAGGCAGCAGAATTATCAATGAAACTAGGAGTAGATAGGAATTCAAAACCGTAATTGCGCATTTGTTGTTGAATCCACAGGACTTGGGAGCAACAACTTGAGGCAGCAATGTATTCAGCTTCGCAGGTTGATGTAGCAACACAAGTCTGCTTCTTGCACTGCCATGTGACCAGGCGATTTCCTAAAAACTGGCATCCATCCGTTGTGGATTTGCTGTCGATTTTGCAGCCACCAAAGTCAGAATCACTGAACGCAATCAAGTTAAAGTTATCATCCTTAGGATACCACAGATCGGTGTCTAGACAACCCTTCAGATAACGGAAAATCCTTTTTACAGCTGCTAGATGTGAGGCCTTCGGGTTGGCTTGATAGCGAGCGAGCAGGCACGTAGGATACATTATGTCGGGCCTCGAGGCTGTGAGATACATAAGAGATCCGATCATTGCGCGATGGAATGAAGAGTTAACGCTTTCACCCTTCAAGTGCGGAGTAATCTGGTGATTCTGCGGAAGTGGGGTACCAATGGGCGTCGCTTCGGACATCTGGAACCGGCTCAAGATGTCTCCGGCATATTTAGTCTGATGGATGAATATCCCAGACTCCATTTGTTGAACTTGTAGGCCCAAAAAGAAATTCATTTCTCCCATGGCGCTCATCTCGAATTTCTCCTGCATAACACACTCGAAGTCCCTACACAAAACATCATTAGTTGAACCAAAGATAATATCATCTACGTATACCTGAACCAACAGAAGATCTCCATCTTTTTCTTTGATGAAGAGAGTGCAATCGTTAAGACCCCGGCGAAAACCGTTCTCCAGCAGATAGTTAGATAAGGTTGCGTACCAAGCTCTCGGTGCTTGAAGTAATCCGTAAAGATCTTTGTTGAGCAACCAAACCCGATCAGGATGAATAGGATCTTCAAAACCCGGAGGCTGTTTGACATACACCTCTTCTTCAACCACACCATGTAAGAATGCACTTTTGACATCCATTTAGTAAACCTTGAAACCTTTGAAGGAAGCATAGGCTAGAAAGATCCGAATATCTTCAAGACGTGCAACCGGTGCATAAACTTCATTGTAGCCTATCCCTTCAATCTGACGGAAACCTTGAACAACTAATCTCGCCTTGTTTCGGATAACTACTCCACGGTCATCTTTCTTGCATTTGAAAACCCAACGGGTGTCAATCTTCTTGTAGTTTTCAGGCTTCTCAACCAGTTTCCAGACACCAAGCTTCTAGAATTGTTGCAGTTCATCCTGCATAGCTTCCACCCAAGAATTATCCTTTAAAGCTTATTTCCAAGACTTTGGATCTTCTTGTGAGACATAACACGCGAAGGACCAATCATTCTGCAAACCCGATTCTCTAATCGCTGCATACAAGCCATCATTGTTGTTGTTTCTCAATTGATTCCTCGTCTGCACGCCACTATGAACATTACCAATGATGTTTTGTTGAGGATGGGTATTATGGATCGTTTCTGGATTATCTAGAACTAGAACATTTATACCCAGATTGTTGAAGTTGAGATCAACAACCAAATCAATACCCTGAACTATCGAAGAGGATGATGCAGTAGCTTCAGCTGTTTTAGGGCATTCCTTAGGGGGTGTAGCCTCAGAAATACCATGCACAACAGTTGTAGGAGCTTCTTGGTCTGCATTGAGAAATTCATCATCCTCTGAAGATTCGTTCAGTTCAGTAGCATCGTGAAAATCCTCATTCTCGAGAGCATTATTGTTAACTGATGATGATTCTTGATTGTTGACAACAATTGGACGAACCAACGGTGAATCTGTTGCGTTGTCACTCTCAAAAAACATATGTGCTGCAGCATCTACAACTTCTTCCTCAATATTGATCGAATTGAAAAAGTCATCGTACTCAAACATCCATGGATGTCCTGGACATCTCACTGGCAAGGTGTGCCTTTGTACTCTGACTTCAGACCATTCCTAGATCCTTTTCGTTTCGAGATTCCAAACTCTTAAATTTGGGGTGGCATACCCAATAAAGTATCCCTCAATTGCTTTTGTCCCAAACTTTCCATCCGGATCGATCATAGTGCAAGGAGCCCCAAATGGTTCAAGAAATTGTAAGTCTAGTTTTCGTTTATGAAGAAGCTCAAAGCAGGTCTTGTTGTGTCTTTTTACTGTAAGGACTCGGTTCAACGTGTAGCATGCAGAGGCCACAGCTTCACTCCAGAAGGGAATAGGCAACTGTGACTCTACCAACATAGTCCTAGTAGTTTCGATCAATGTTCTACTCTTACGCTCAGTGACGCCATTTTGTTGAGGAGTGTATCTAGCACTGAATTCATGAAGAATACCTATGGATCTACAGAACTCCTCTATGGCATGATTCTTAAACTCTATTCCATTTTCGCTGCGTATGCGTCTAACTTTCAAAGTGTACAAATTCTCAATCGTAGTTATCAAGATTTTGATAATTTTGAAAGTTTCACTCTTGTGTGCCATAAACGCCACCCAAGAAAATCTTGAGTAATCATCAGTCACCACAAGGCAGTACGAGTCATTACTGATGCTTTTGCGATTGATAGGACCGAATAAATCCATGTGCAACCGTTCAAGCGACACTGTAACTGTGTTGATCTTCTTTATCGGGTGTGATTTCTTACTTTGTTTTCCTTTCTGGCACGAAACACAGACATCTTGCAAGTGAAATTTTTTGATGGGAACACCATTTACTAGCTCATTCTTCACCAGATGATTCATTTTCCTTAGATGAATGTGACCCATCCGTTTGTGCCAAGAGATTGTTTCCTTTTCTGTGGCTTTATAAACAAAACATGTTACTTGTGCTGACGTTGTGATTGCTTGGCTCATATCAAGGACATATAAATCATTAACCCTTGGTGCAGATAAGAGAATCCAGTCTTTCGGGATCTTGAAACCGGGCTTCAGCACATAACATTCATTAGCATCAAAGTGCACTGAAAACTTATTATCACAGATTTGAGAAACACTTAGAAGATTGTGATCAAGCTGTTGCACAAAGTTGATCTTGTCAAAACTGATAACCCTGTTGGAAACCATTCCTTCACCGGTAATATATCCGCCTTTATCTCCAGCAAAAGCAACATAACCTCCTCTAATAGATTTGACGTCGTAGAGAAGTCTCATGTCGCCTGTCATGTGCCTGGATGCCCCACTATCAACAATCGAAAGACTATTGATAGTTCCTCCTGGAACACCCTGCACATGAACTCAAATGATCAGTTGGAGATGGGGACCCAAGCCTTCGTGGACTTGGATCTTCCATTTTCATTGACAAAAGTTATTTCGACTTCGCGATGATTTGGAAATGGTGATGCTCCCCCAGAGTTTGTGACCAATTTAGGTTTCCATGTTTGTTGAGTTTTACCAGTTTGATTGTTTGAAATTTTAACTTCATGATTGTTTGAAGTTTTTGAAATTTTTGAAATTTCTGGTTTGATTGAAACAGATTGTTTTTGAACCACATCGGTTTTACGAGCCTTTTCAATTACCTTGATTTGCTTGCGTTTTTGTTTCTTCTCCCTTTCTTTCACAAGACAGGGATCTTGTTTTGAAGAAACAGGTCGCTTTTGGTAATTTTTCTCACGGGGAACATCAACTTTTGCCTTTCCCTTGGTGAGATATGGACAGTTTCTGACAATGTGTCCGTACTCACCGCGTTCAAAACATGATCTCGGCTCAACAAACCTCGGAGTATCATAACTGTAGGAGCTTGATGATGAACTTCGTGATCTTGAGGTACTTGGTCCTACATCACAACAGTTTGTGTGTTGTGTGTAGTTGTTTTGACTGTGTCTTTTCAAAAAAAAATTTTGCGTAACAAAATCTGTGTTTGATTTGTTTTCAAAAGATTCAATTTTATCAGTCCCCCGTGAGTTCACGAAGTTTATCTTTTGACACTTTTTCTTGGTTTGGCTTTGTTTGCCTTTTCCTTTTCCTTGGTGAGCGTAACTTTGCTTTCGTTGATTGTTTTGAGATTGTAATTTTTTATTCCCATATTTCTTTCTAACTTCGGATTTTGGGATGGGAGCACACTGAGTTACAATAACTCCTCGGCTCGACTTTCCCAAAAACTTACTAGTAGAATCTTCGAAAACTTTATCAATCAAGGTTTGATTGACATTCTTGATTGGGAAATCCGTGTCTGAATATATTTTATCAGATCCAATCAACTTGTAAAGAAAATTCACACTTTCACAACTCTCAGACTCTTGCGCAGACCTGGACTCAACCAGAACAGTCTTAGCAGGTTTTGTGGGAGGATCACATAGAATATGATTCTCAAGGGTATGTCCTCTGCATCAGAATGTGCTGAGTTAGTATCCTCGGATTCATCATCTGAAGAATCAGCATCCTCAACAATGAATGGAGGATCCTAATTTTGTTCAGCAGTTGATACTTTCGTATCTGCTAACATATCTGAATCTGATGATACTTCCTTTTTGTAACCAAGTCCAGCTGCGAATTCCTCAACATCTAAAGGAACAGATGGCTCAAAGTGAGGCTTATTCTCCTCATCGGGCATAGCGGTATAATTGTGTCTAATAGGTGGCGGACACTTCTTATATCCAATGCATGTGACATCTTCTTTTTTTTCTGTATATCAATGATGTGATCCAGCACATACCTCGAGTTTGAATAACTATCTAACTTAAGCTGGATCGCCTCACTTTCACATTTAACACATGCCAATTCTTTTTTTGTTTCCTCGAGCCTATTGATGTAATTGTTTATTGCAGTTTGTTTTCTTGAAACCATTTTCTTTAGCTCGGAATTATCTTCTTTTAATGTGTCAATTACCTTTTTTGAACTCGTTTTCATGATTTTTATGAAACATGTTGGCCTCTGTGCATTTCGAAAGTTCCACGATCAAACTTTGATTGTGGATAAATGTCACGTTATATTTGCTTTGCAAATCGTCATATTTGTTTTATAAGTCAGACAATTTGCTTTGCAAATCAGACAATTTAGCACTAAAGTTAACACAATTATCACACCTATCAGAACTTGGTTTATCGACACATACCTAACTGAATTCGCTCTCAGATATTGACTCATTTGCCTCAGAATCAACAACCTCCCTCGATGATTCATATTCAGATCCATCATCACTTGAACTTGAACTTGTAACATCTTCAACTGAACTCCCGCCATGTTCAGAACTGTTATCACTTCCTGAGGACTCACCATCACTGACATTCTTGACAATTTCAGCATAAAACGCCGTTCTTGTTTGACCATTGTTCTCCAACTAAACTGTCGGATCACAATCGATAGTAGATTTATTCCGTAGATTGACTTTTGATGGTGGAGGGTTACTTGACGGTGTGGGGGACTGAAGGCAAGATGGCACTTAACACTTTTGCGTTGGAATGGGTGAGGACAAGGGTGTGGGAGACTAAGCCCATGAAGGCACTAAACCCTTACTCGTATACATATTATCCCCAACTGGTTCTGGTGTTCCATACATATCGATGCTTGAGACAAAAAACCGTTTATAGCTGAGCATGTTGAGCAGGTCTTGTAGCTGAGGCACCTGGTTGTGGTTCACCATACATATTTCCTGTAACAGTGCTAGTACCTCCACAATTTCCATAATACATTTTACGATCAGGTTTCCCACCCCACCAATCTGAAGTCATGATGTGTAAATAACCAACTTACAAACCAATTTTGAAGCAACTGTGAACCAACTGTGGATGACTATGTCCACGGAAAATGTTTGGGTTTTTCGTGATGTTTAAATTCCACGAAGAATAATAACCATTAACCCAAGTCAGACCCAAAATTACAAGCCCAAATGTCCAATTATTTCGTGAAGCCCAACGGAGTGTAAATGCCCAAACAACTAATAGCTGATGACTAATAAATCCCAGCCCAATTAAAAAGGCAGCCCACTAATTTGGAAAAACCATAGTCTGTGTAGTCAACGAAAACACAAATTATTTTGTCCTTTTTCTTACCACATTCAAAATATATCTTTTGTCTCATTCAACGAATTATACATTTTTTTTAGGTATCCATGAAAAAATCTAGGCCCACTATTATTTAAAATCAATTCCTTGTGAATAGACAATTTAAAAAGGAAATGTTGTTTTGATTATATCCATGAAACGTAGATCCACTTTGAGATTTAAAATCAATTCTTGTAGGTCCACTTTGAGATTTGAAGCAGTCCACGAAGATAGAAATTTAAGAGAAATGGCCCAATGAAAATTGGTTTGTGATGACTAGACTTGGGCCACAAAGATTCCACGAAGACTGTTGATTGTTCTTAAAGCCCAAATGTAAATTTCACAAAAGATTTAATTGATGAAATTCCCACGAAGGCTTCAAATGTTCACCAAAAACAACCCACGAAGACTCAATTTTTTAAAATGGTTTTTTCCCTGGGAATAAGACAAAAGGAAACACCTAATTCAGTATTTCCAAGAAATTGAAAGTTGTGAACAGTTGAGTTGGTGAGCTTTATCTATTTTAAACAGAATCTTGTTTCTGAAATAGTGAAAGTTAAAAGCTGGTTTACCCAAGATAGTTAGAAAACAAATATTCAAAAATCACTTCCGGTGACTTTTCCGGTGAGCTTCTTCGCCGGAAAAAAATGGTGAAACGAGTTTATAACGTCAAAGCTCAAAACAACTTGTACTTTCGATTATCTCAAACGTTTTTAAACAAGTTTTAACCAAAAACGACACCAAATACTAACGATTTTCGAGCTTTATTTCAGAATTTTATGAAACAAAACTGGATTTTTGAAATTTCATACAAAGCACACTCAAAACCCACTCGAAAATCACACCGGAAACTCGGTTTTCAACAAGAAATCGAGCCTTACGCTCTGATACCACTTGTAGGTCCCGATATGGATCGTCAGACTTAGATGGCTTCTTGTTTCGGGTGTCGTAACGAGTGCGGAATCCACGACACGACACAAATCGAGCGAGAGAGCAAACACACAAACAAAGATTCAACGTTTAAAACTTAAATATGTATAGATCTGGAAAAGTTTGGTTACAAGAATGATACAATGATGCTCTCAAACTCTCAGATGTGTGTTCTCTACTATGTCTCCAATGTCCCTATGTTCTGCAAGTTGTTTAAATAGGCGAAGTAAATCAGCAACATCCACGAAGGGTTAGACTGTCCACGAACCCCTAGGGATGCCCACGAAGGGTCACCCTTCGTGGCCTTGACTCTTCGTCGACAGCGGACATGGATGAACCCTTTAAGGGTTCGTTGATGAGGAGGCTTCGTCAATTACATCGAGGGTTCGTGAAACTTAAGGATTCGTCACAAGCAAAAGGGTCTTCGTGAGTACACAGGCCCAATCCAATAAGTTGGCCCAACATGTATTAGATCACGTATGCAGATTCAATAGTTGCATGCATTTTGTCATTTGGTCAAACTACAGGACATCATCATGACATCATCATGGTGATGGCGGATTGCGGCTCTTCGTGCTTCGTGTGTCGGTCTCTGGAGCGCACGACGGAGGAATGTCGCAACGACGGCATTGTGCCGAACTGAACCGAGTTGAACCGAACCGAGTCGCGTCCACATAAAATGTATCAACAATAGGTATATGGCTAGAGCTAGCATGAGGAGCGGACGTTGTGGCAGGGAAACAACTGTTGGGTTCCTAGTATTAAACACTATGACTTTTAATTTGCTTAATTGGTTTTAAACTTTATGCTTCCGCTAACACTTAAACTTGGTTTTGGGATATTGTTTCGTAAACACTAAATGTTTGGATTGTAATGGTTTACTTTATTTTAGTTATCGTTCGGTATGATTAGTGGTATGATCCTGGTCAGTCACACGCCTCGCGGTAATACTCCGCCTGTGGATTTTTAAGGGTGTGACAGATTGGTATCAGAGTCATTGGTTATAGTGAACTTGGTTTTAAAAAGGGGAAAATCTTTTTTGACAAAACCAGACTATAACCTGCTCAGTGCTCAACGATCCACAACGACACTTCGCTCCATATGCAAGGTTCAACACTTTAGGTGGTATGATTTATGTTTATATTGCCTACTTGATAGTTTACTTTTGCATGGTGTGTTGCTTATGATATGCCTAGTTAGGGTAGTAGCATGGTGTCTATTAGCCCTAATGTGCTGCTCTCTTTGACATTCAAGTGTTTGCCTGAAATCCTATATGCTCACTCTCTTCTGTCATTCCTTTCTTTTCACACCTCTACGTCATCATTCTCACTTGTGTTTTCTGGATGTGAAGATCATGAGTGGACGCCTCAACTTGACTCAGGCTCAACTGACGGCCCTAATCAACGAACGAGTTGCAGAAGCTTTAGCAGCCCAACCAGGGGGTAAAGCCTGCTATTTCGACCTAACCGAGGATGTTAGATCTTACACTCGTGACATTCCGTCGTTCTAAACCATATCCTTCTCTCTCACGCGACAGGTCAACCTGCTAGCCCGACATACCGCCACTCCTTTAGGAATACGGTCCTCCGTTGCATCACTTGTAGGACTACGGTCCGCAGCTATATAGTTTTGTATACCCTTTGAAGACTGGGGGTCTTTTCGAAGATCATAGATTTTGGTCACAGACCAAGATCGAAGTTAAATTTTCTGTTTTTTTTTTATTATTCTGTTTGTGTTTGTTTTTTGGTCCGAGCGTCCGATTTCCTGCCTGCAGGGTAATAATGGGGGAATAATGGAATATGGTATTTAGTGTTTTAGTACGGAGCCCACAAGCCCGGTTTATCTCTATATATCGTGACCCTATCGAATGGAACGAATCAATTTAACTCTTTTATTATCTTACAGGAACAAAAACACTTGATGCATGCCTTATGGGTAAAAACCCAAATGATATAAAGTATGAAGCAGAATTTGAACTACCAACGGAGTTCGGTTCAGTTGGAGCGATTTGGATAAAAAAAGAACATGGCAAAGAGACATTTGTGAAATCTGTTGTAATTGAAGGATTATCCGACCCTCTTACCATTTCTTGCAATTCTTGGGTTCATTCCAATGATGATAATCCGGAGAAACGTGTCTTCTTTGTTGACAAGGTTAAGAACTACTTGATTACATATTATGAAGATAAGTACGTTTTGATTTTTAACAAGTGGTATTTATTTTCAACTATATTATAACAAGTGATGTAAAATTTTCATCGTACGTGAAACTATTTTGAGTAATCCTCTTCATATTTTTTTCTTAAATTACCTTATTTGAAAACACGAATTGCCCCCCTTGCGGACTTGAAGAACACAACGTTGCAAATGTGGGTTGGGGTCCAGTGTAAATTCGAACCAACCACGGATCTGAGCAAACTTTGCATGGACATTTTCTCCAATGTTATTGTATATATAGAAAAGAGTTAATTATTGTTTTCGTCCCTGTGGTTTGTCAAAAATCACTATTTCGGTCCATTAGTTTAAAAATTGCGATTTCAGTCTCTGTGGTTTCACTTTCGTAACCATTTCAGTCCCTGTAGTGTACTTAACAATAATGGATTGAAATGGTTACGAAAGTGAAACCACAGGGACTGAAATGGTTACGAAAGTGAAACCACAGGGATTGAAATCGCAATTTTTAAACTAGTTGACGGAAATAGATATTTTTTGACAAACCATAGTGACGAAAACATTAATTAACTTTATAGAAAATTATTTGAAAGTTTCTTATGTGGTGAGTACTGAGTAGGGGTCAACAAACTTTGAAAGCTTTTGAAAACGTTATTCAACTTTGAAAAGGAGAAGTTTAGAGACTTAGAGTACATACATTGATATTCTCTGAATTTTAATTTTGAACTATAACCTAATCTTTTATTAAAGTTTTCTGTAAAAAAACCAAATTCAACGTATTTCCTATTTTTTCTTGTTTCCTAAAAAGTTATTCAGAAAACCTCAATTTATGCAACTAAACTATAACAAATCCTTAAGTTTAACCTTTTTATTAATTGCGATGATGTTTTGTGTTTACACCGATTTTGCGTCATGCAGTTATCATGCATACCATCAAAGACGCCAAGTGGTCTAAAGCCTCTGCGAGAAAAGGAACTAGCAATTCTTCGAGGCGAGGGTGCTGCCGATGTTCCTCGGGAAAAGAAAGATAGAATTTATGATTATGATATGTATAACGATCTCGGTAATCCAGACAAGGATTCAGATTTGGCACGTCCGGTAGTTGGCGGCACTGACCACCCTTACCCTAGGCGTTGCAAAACTGGTCGGCCTCGCTCTAAATCTGGTATATAATTGTTTCTCTTAAAACACATTCTGAACTTTGTGTACTCTTTAACTCTTGAATTCCTTGGAAAGTTAAAAGGATCCATCATATCCATTGCTTTAAAATGAATTTCAATTCCAATTCACTTCTTCACTAACAAAAAGTAGTTTTGGATGAAACTAGTTATACGGATCATCCATGTTTGTCGTGGCATGCACACCACCATGATGAGCAACAAGGATTTATTTTCTGTATTTCTTTAGTTTACTTCATAATGTTTGCAGTAGTTAGGTAGTGGGTTGCATCATGCATGTTCTGTCTACTTCATTTTAGTTATTTACTTGTGGAGGTTTGAACTCGCACCAATTTTGTGAGAACAATCACCAATGCCATAACGCCACAACACAATGTAGAAAAAAAATAAACAAAAAGGAAAAAAACCAACTTGGGGGACAACTTTCATCACACTTTGGTACCACTAGGCTACATACCCTTTGGTAGCTTTCTGAATCATATATAATCTCACAGCTTGATTCCTAGCAATTTCTATTGATACAAAATACTTTTTGGCAATCTAAATAACATGGTTATAGCTTGTGTATTGTCTCAGTACTCAATAAAACTGCAAATGCAGATCCATTATCAGAATCAAGAAGCACTGAAGTTTACGTTCCAAGGGATGAAGCCTTTTCTGAAGTAGAGAAGGGAACTTTCAATCTCAAGACTGTATTTTCAGCGCTGACGACAGCCACAGCTTCATTAAAAAATAGAGAAGATGATAAGCAATTCTCAGACTTCACCAACATTGAGTTTTTGTTCAAAATAGGAGTTGAATTGCCAAATTTAAATGACAATGGACGTCTTCAGGAGATGTTGCCAAGACTCATTAAGTATTCAGAAAATACCCATAAAAACGTCTTGCGTTTTGAGACTCCTACGACGATTAAGAGTAACTACAGCTCTCACATTCGTAGACACATCGAATTTCTTAATTTCTTTCTTTTTGTCAGTTTAAAAAATTTACCTTCATTGATGTGCAGGAGATAAGTTTGGTTGGATTAGCGATGAAGAATTTGGTCGCCAAACTCTAGCTGGTATTAATCCTTTGAGTATAACCTTGGTCAAGGTATGTTTTTCAATTTTCATATTACCCTTTATAGGTGGTGATAGTTCAGTAACCTTGCATGTGCTGGATTAGTAATAGGATTCCTATGGTGCATCAGAAGTTTCAAATATTAACATGAACCTACTTGTTAAATCTTCAAAAATGTGTTTTTTTTTTTATATAAATTGGTATATCCTATAAAAGTTGTCTTGACCAGGGTATTTTTTGGAAGAGGTCTCATAATTAAGTGCGGCATCTACATTGTAAAAAATGTGCCTTGCATATCTCAATTGAAGATGTGAAATGTTGTGTCATTTTGCTTGAGAGGCTAAACTTGCTAGTGCGACAAGTATGTTTGGTCAACTTTTCAGGTGAAATGTGTATATTTCCGGATACCACTCCATCATTTAAATTAGACCATGGTCAATCATATGAAAAAAATGTGAAAATTGAGGAAAATACCTAATACATTGAAAAAAAAAAAAAAAAACAATATACTACTTGCCATTTATTATTGATTAAAAATGTCAAAATTGTGGAAAATACCTAATACATTAAAAAAAAACCGATGTACTACCAGCCATTAAATATTTACTGTGTAACTAATTTTGAATATTTGATTAGCAACAAATGAAATTTTAAAAGACTATATGCGCTACTGATCTGAATATGTGCAGGAGTGGCCACTGAAAAGTAAGTTGGACCCAAAGGTGTACGGTCCGTCTAAATCAGCGATTACCATAGAGATTGTAAGGAGAATGATCCCAGGCTTTTCCACTATTGATGAGGTATGATTAGTTATCTAGCATAAGAAACCTAATTAAAGGGGAATGGTCAAAAGGGGTTGAAAGTATTAGATTATTTTTTGTTACAATATTGTTGTCCAAAAAGAGAATTGTACATTAACTAAGCATGAAGTCAAAAACTATATGCAGGAAATAGAGAACAAGAAACTTTACATGCTAGATTATCATGACATCTTTCTGCCTTATGTGCACAAAGTTAGAGAACAAGAAAAATTGAAAACAACTCTTTATGGATCAAGAACTCTTATGTACCTTACTCCAACCGGAACATTGTGGCCAATAGCCATCGAGGAGTTGGTTCGCCCACCTAAAGATGATAAACCTCTATGGAAAAAAGTGTTCACTCCAGGCTGGGATGCAACGAGTATGTGGCTATGGAAGCTTGCTAAGGTGCATGTTCTTGCTCATGATAGTGGCTACCATCAGTTAGTTAGTCACTGGTAAGCACCCACCACTTATTGGATCCAAATTATATCTTTTTGAATTATATGCTACAATATGAGTTAAAAAAAATTTCAGGCTGAGGACACACTGCTGCACCGAGCCTTATATAATTGCAACCAATCGTCAACTTAGTAAAATGCACCCAATACATAGTCTCTTACACCCTCATTTCCGGTACACTATGGCCATTAATGCTTTGGCTCGAGAGGCACTCAT
The DNA here is from genome assembly GCA_030545235.1 of Helianthus tuberosus. Classification (NCBI taxonomy): domain Eukaryota; kingdom Viridiplantae; phylum Streptophyta; class Magnoliopsida; order Asterales; family Asteraceae; genus Helianthus; species Helianthus tuberosus. The sequence goes on from JARYGA010002445.1 coordinate 50,033, forward strand.
AAATGCGGGTGGAACTATCGAAACGTGCTTTTCACTGGGGAAGTATAGCATTGAGTTGAGTTCAGTTGCATATAAGCAACTATGGCGTTTTGACCAGGAAGCATTGCCAGCTGACCTTATTGCTAGGTAATTCATGCTTTTGTTTACGTAATAAAACATTTTTTTTTTTTGTAATGAATCATAAGTTTTACTTTCAAGGGTGGGGTATCATCTTCAACCTCCTTTTCATTTTTTATGTCACTATGGGCATGTCTTCTCTTCTCCCATCCTCTCCTCCACTGTGAGTGTATCTATGCTTTTACATGTATCGTCATTTGCCGCCTCTCCACATGGCCAAACCAGCTTCCTCCGAATAAATCAAGTAAACAAGTGATTTCGTTAATATTTATCTCTATTGAGTAAAATTGATCCAGTGTATTTGAAATAAATTAAATATTTGGTATATTTTTATCAAAATAAATTATTAGAGAAACATTATAATCAAAATAAATTATTAGAGAAACATTATAAGTTCTGTAGTACATTAAATATTTATTAAAAAAATTAAAGTTTTGTTTTGTAAAATGAGCTTAAGTAATTCTCATAAACATATCATTTGCATTGTTAAATTAGCTAAACTTAATGACTTTCTAATCTCAAGGGGCATGGCTGTGGAAGATCCAGATTCTCCACATGGTTTGAAGCTATCTATAGAAGATTACCCTTATGCAAATGATGGTTTAAACCTTTGGGATAATATCAAAGCTTGGGTTACCAATTATGTGAATCATTACTACCCAGAAGAGAATCTTGTAAAATCTGATGAAGAGCTTCAAGCATGGTGGACCGAGATTCGAACAATGGGTCATGCAGACAAGAAAGACGAACCATGGTGGCCCATTCTCAATACACCAAAAGAACTTAGGGGAGGGGGGGTGGTCACTAGTGATAGAATTCCATCACTCACAATATCCAGTTTCGCCATGTCAGCAACCATTTTTCCATCACTCACAACCTTTTTTAGTGGCGATGGTCATCACTCACCACCACACCCAACAATTTCCCCCCAACCAACAATTACCCTCACAAAAAAAAACCATCACTCCGTGAAAAAAATAACGAAATCCGGTTTTCGTTATTGTATCACGTTGTGAACTAATGGTGGCGGTGGAAATTGTTCATGTATAACGCGTTGAAAAAGTGTATCACGGAAAATCAACTAAGTGCCCCCCCCCCCCCCCTCTCTCCCCTTATATGGATTCTCACAACAATCATATGGGTAGCATCAGGCCACCATGCAGCAGTAAACTTTGGGCAGTATGACTACGCGGGTTACTTTCCTAACCGGGCCACCATAGCCCGGGTCAAGATGCCATGTGAAGACCCAACTGATGTTGAATGGGAAAATTTTAAATGTGGGCCTGAAGATGTACTCTTGTCTGCAATTCCTTCTCGAGTTCAAGCCCTCAAAGTTATGGCAGTTTTGGATGTGTTATCAAACCACTCTCCGGAAGAGGAATATATTGGGGGGGGGGGGGGGGGATAAAAGGGAGCCAACTTTTGAGGCAAATCCAGATATAAAAGATGCTTATGAAAAATTTAAAGAGAGTGTGAAAAAATTGGAAACAATTATTAATGTTAGGAATGCTGATGAGAGCCTGAAGAACAGAAATGGAGTTGGGGTTGTACCATATACCTAGGGCTGTAAACGAACCGAACGAACACGAACGAACACGAACGAGGCCTTGTTCGTGTTCGTTCGTTAAGGAAATAAATGTGTTCACGAACGGTTCATGAACACTTACCGAACGAGATTTTATGTGCGTGTTCGTTCATTAAGGAAATGAGCGTGTTCACGAACGGTTCACGAACACAAGCGAACACAAATAAATTTGGCCAACACGATGAAGGAAAAAGGTGGATGGCCCAGAGAGTAGCACTAGAACTTGAATCCTTTATTGTGGAACGGAAGTAGATCATATTCGTCGATGTAAATAATGAGAAAAGAAAGGGAAATGGTGCATAAACAAGGTGAAAGAGGGTTTCCTAGTTTAATTGTTAGGGTAATGATATAAATAAAAGTTTAATAGTATAAAAATTATAGATAAAATATATGAAAGTATAAAAATCTTTAATTAAAACACGAACATAAATGAACGCAAATGAACGAATGTTCACGAACACCTTACCGAACGTTCACGAACACAATTGAACGAACGAGACCTTTGTTCATGTTCGTTCATTTAACTAATCGAACGGAATTTCTTGTTCATGTTTGTTCGTTTATTAAACGAACGAACATAAACGAACTTCCCGCCGAACGGTTCACGAACTGTTCGCTGAACGTTCGGTTCGTTTACAGCCCTACATATACCCTTTTAAAGCCTTTTTCAGATAAAGCTGGTGTGACCGGTATGGGAGTTCCAAATAGTATTTCAATCTGAATACTCTATGGTTTGTTAAATATGTTTATGTTAAGTTCATAATGAAGGGAATTCTTGTAATGAGTGGTGGGTGATCCGTGATGAAACTAAATAAAGTCATCCGTATATGTTATTGTAAGGTTTGAATAAGTCCTGTGACACTTCGGGTTTTACCCGCACGTTCTATTTCCAAAACTAAGATTCTTATTTCTTAATTTATGTGAACTTTTTTTTGTTTGTTTGGATTGATGATTATTAGTATGAATTATAAAATTTTCTATATGAATTTAACGAGCGGAAATTACCTTATAATGTCTTGAACCAAATAAATCATATCTATGTTTGGATATGTAATAATAAAAGAGCTTGTGCTCCCACCTTAAATCCTCTCTTGGGCCGCACGCCTGAAACCCTGGCCCAAAGGAAGCCCAAAGATCCTAAGAGCATCCACAATAAAGAAGTTTTTTTATGTTTTTAAAGAGAGAGAAAGTGATGTGGAGGAGAGAGGGTGTGGTGATGTATGTGAGGAAAAATGAGAAAAAATAGAGGGAAAAAGGTTATGTGAGTATGATGTAGAAGAGAGGAAAGAGAAGAGATAATATATGTTTTTGTGTTGTGTGAGTAGGGCAAGTGAGAGAAAGATGGGTATTGGTTGGGCAAGTGCCAACTAGGCACTAGAAAAAACATGAAAAAACAACCCTTATTGGGGATGCTCTAACATCTCTACCCTAAGGGTGAACGGGCCGCCCTCGGGGTGGCGTGCGGTGAGTGAGTTCCCCGCTCGGGAAAACCCCCGCCGACCCCTCGGGGAGGCTAAGCGGGGACAGGTCTGCGGTATTGATTCACCGCACAACTGTAACACCATAAGTCCATTTTAATCAATTATCCAAAAGGTTCAATTATAAGAGTGTATTAAGGTTAAAAAATACACTTAAAAATGCGAGTTTGTTAAAACAATTTACTGAATAAAACATTCCTGTATTTTGTAACTTAATTCGCCGTTTAAAACGTGACGACGAAACTATTCGCGGAAGCATTGATCACGTGTGTTCGGTTCTTTGTCGGGCTTAGTCGCCATCCGGCACTGCTAGGTAACCTATATTCCATAAACATGAAATGATTTTAGTCATACGCGGTTTAAAACATGTTCAAATGGATTCGCGAAACAAAACTTTAACAAAAATAATTGGGCGCTACCGTAACTTACGGTAGCCACCGTAAGTTACGGTAGCCAGTGGGCTTCCAAGGGCTGCCGTAAGGCAGTGCAATTCCAGCGTAACACTTCAGCCTCTACCGTAAGTTACGGTAGCTACCGTAACTTACGGTAGCTCTCTGGACAGATTGATTTGCAGCAGATGCTGCATTTTCCAGCTCCGATTCTTTTCATGAAAACGTGCATAACTTTCAATCTACACATCCGTTTTACGCGATTCTTTTTCCTACGCGCTCGTAATTTAATTCTCCATCTTGTGGAGTAAAAAATTCAACATTTAAAACTAATGAAATTCTAAATCTTTAAGCAATCGGCTTATTGTTCAAAATCAATATTTCGACCCGTTTGTATTTAGGACCTCTAAACTTGTTCCTAGTTAATTATAAATCATAAACTAAGATATTTAACTCTAAATCTCAATCTTGGATTCATAACTTTTGGGAATTACACAACAAACACCCAAGTTATGCGCGTAATTCATTTTGACCCGATTGGGGATTTTTATGCATTTAAGCATCAAATCCGCTCTTCTCTTTTCACGCCTCGCGTTTCCAAATTTAAGTGCCTACTTATTTTCCACCACAACTATTTTTGCGGTGGATTTAACTTAAGAAAAACCCGAAATCCCAATTTACCATTCGTTTAGTTACTTTACGCTAATGACCCCCTTTAGGGCATTTAACTCACAAAAGATTTTTGCCTAAGACTCATATACGTGTCTAAGGGATACATAATCACAACACAAGTTCCTAAACAACCTCTAAGGGTCGTTTACCCGGTTTACCTATTAAGGGTTTTTTGGTCAATTTTAGTCCCTCATTTTACGACAAAGGACTTTCGCTATAATTTGACCAAAGTATCGCTTCTACTAAACGCTAAATATGCGTACCTGGCTCGGGTCATAGCATCGACCCATATACATACATTTTGCTTTAAATTTTCTAGTTAAAGCAATGCAATCACATGTTATTTCCTGTTATCACAAAAACTCAACAAGTAGTCGTCAGTTATTATTGTCAAATGGTATTTGCACACTATTTGACCTGTTTAGTTGACATGACCATTTGTCAACGTATGATGGTAGATTAATACCATCATGCCCCTTGAACCTATTCCGGTTTGCGCCATGGTTCTTATTACTTAAAAACAATATTTTTAAACTGTTCGACCCATTATAACTTTTACCAAATGGTGTCTTCATTTTAATCACTTTTATTTTAACTATTAATTTGACCCATTTAGTTGTCGTGTTAGTTCCATCACTTCAATGACATTTCAAACACAACCATTTTCGTTATATCAACATTACACGTATTTAGACTAAGCTTGTCTATATAAATGTAACGGTGTGACAAGCCACTTACCTTTAAAGTGTTCCCTTCAAGCGTGTGTCCGCTCCGGCTTGTCCGCTTGAAGACCCGGGTTCCTTGCCTAAAGAGTTCAATCCACAATCCGTTTAGAACCCTTTTTATAAGTCTTAACGCATAATTTGCCATATCCATCAAACATGCGTTTTTGTCCGATTTTCAACATTTATCTTTCATTTAGGCATTTTAACGAACACCTAACGGGTATAATTTTATATATTTAAAATCAAGTTCATCACATGTTATTTTTGCCCAATATAAACATACATATCGATTCCATTATGTCAAGCATGCATACTAATCTCAGAATCATTTCATAGTAATCAAGTAACACCACTTATGATAGTCATGATTCTTGTGTTCATCTTATTTTTACAAAACCCATTTAACTTATCAATGGATTATCATGAATTTCATAGATTAACCACTAATTCAACATGTTATTGACTAGGGTTTACTCCTAGACATGTTTTCATTACTAATTTCATCTAAACATCAAATAATCAAACCCAGATTTCGATTTCACAAATCATCAAGAATTTGAGATGAAACCAAATTGTAAATTTTGACATACCTTATGATCCCCATGACTAGGTGATCGTTTCTATGTATTCATGCATCGATTTTGGCCTTGAATCAAGCTTTAATTTTATGATTTGTTGAGTTTTAGGGTTTGAGCTCTTGGGAGCACCCTCCTGGTCGATCTCCACACACGCACACACACCTTAAGTGTGTGTTGTGTTATATATATTTTTTTGTTTATAAAACCCTTTTTCAAGTTATCCAACTTTGATCACTCATGTTTTGGTTTGTTATTAAGTAGGCTACCTATTTCAAGTTTCTTTATTATTTTACAACACTCATTTAACTAGGTTAATATTTCTAGTTACTTAGTGGGTTCAGGGAAGTTATAACCCGTTTTTGTTTTTAAGTCCCGTTAACTCGGGCTTCTAATAAACCATGTTTTCTCAAAACGTTTATTCTTCTTTTTTATTAATATAAGATTATTTATTTAAATCCTAATATTCACTGGGTTAATTTTCTACCACTAACGGTATTTTACCTGTCTTTTAGTATTAACGGGGTTTATTTACCAAACCCGTTTTCGGGGTGTTACAAGTCTACCCCCCTTAAAGAGGTTTCGTCCCTGAAACCTTTCTCACGTACTTTATTGGTTCAGATTATCTGAACCTTAGTTTTGGTGATCACTTGAGCATTGATATAATAATTTTACCAAAAAGTGTGGTACTGTGTTTTTTTGCTTTTAAGCGTCTGCGCCTTTCGGGTATAAGGCCTCGTGGGCTGTTACTTTCAGCTGGTATCTTTTTATCTTTATCGATTGTTTATTTTGGCGGTTAGACTTGTTAGTCACTGATTACCTTATACCCCATTCGCTTGGGTATATTCACCTTGCCTTCCCGATGCTTATCTAAGTTTATGATATCTTATCCTGTGACTCACTTTACAACGTGGTCACATTCTATATTACTTTTTCTTGAGCGTGAACGTGTCACGTCACGTTTAAGTTTATCTCAACGTTTCTTTATCATGCTTCTCCTTTTCGAATGTATCGCCTTGTATCTATCGGCGTTAAGACCTACATCCTTCGATATTAATCTCTCCCGAATTCGTCTCATAATATTCATATTTGTTAAAACGTTGTTTCTTACTAAAACTGAATTTTAGTTTAACGTTTTTCCTTTTAACTTTGTCAATTACTCATATCAAGGAAATTGACAACTCCTAATTTATTCCTTTCCGTTCTCGTTTTACACGGGGAATCGTAACCAGTTCCCTCGCTTTACACTATTGACCCGTAGGTTCTTTCACTTAGCCTCATTGGTTATTTCTTTTGATTTTCACCCTTTTAAGGTGAGACCTCAACAGTTCGTTTCTTTCCGTTTACGACCCAAGGGTCTTCTTGGTCCCGTAGACCTTAACTCTACTTTTTAATCCCGTAGGTTATGATGATCCCGTAGATCATCTTTTATTCGTGTTTATATTCAAATGTATATATACATATATAGCTTCAAAACATCCTTTGTTATGTTTGGAATCGTTTGTTTTCGCTTTTAAACTTTAGTTGACCTTGGCCGTAGTCTAAGGTTTCGGTCGTTTACTTCGGGGAAAATTTTCCGATTTTATGACTTTTTACATCATCTACACGTCGATTTGTTCTACGCTTAACATTATCTGGTTCTTACATGTATTTCCTTGCAACCCACTACCCGGGTTCTTTCACCTTAAGGTTTTTATCGCCTATAGCCCCTTGCGTAGGTTTATTAATATTTCACGCTTACTTATGTTAGCAAGCGTTATTCTTTATTTACATCATTTGACTTGTTCGTGTGAAATTTCATCACTTATGAATGTCCAACTTCATTCTTTATTCGACCCGTTCAACTTTAAAATAGTTGAACGCAATTTATCAAAATTTCTATTTACAGTATCTTATCGTCTTTTAGTCATGACTCGAAACCCTAGTCTTTTGACTTTCAATTCGCGTTCCCGTCTGTTGGTTTACGCATTCACTCAAAATCCTACCCATCAATTGGGTGTTTTACCGAAGTCGTTATTCCAGTATGCATTAAGACTTCGCTTCGATTGATTTAGTCGCCTTAGCGAAATCCATCGCTTTTATTCAACCATGTTTTTTATTCCTTGTGTGACCATCCTTGACGGCCTTATAGATTCTGAGTGACGATTATCATCGTCATCCCTGCTTTACTACGACTAAAGTTAACAACCTTGATTATCTTTTTCGTATGGGCAATACATTCGTTTTTATGATCCGGCGGATCATCTATACTTTGGTTTTACTTGCCCATTTTGTCAACCATGGCTCTTTCATCCAAAATGACTTATTTTTATGAATTTTCATCAGGTTATTCATTTATATCATCATTTACATTGGTCTTTGTCCCTTCTCTCGGGCTCATTATTCTAATGTAATACGCTTCCGTCACCCGGCTGTGCGTTTACATTATTATCAAGTATTTTGATCATTTGTTTCATTTGGGTACTTTTTAATTTGTCCCATTCACCCCGTCCTTACTACATCAGATGTAAGTAAGTCCATCATAAAAGTTCATGGTACCACGTGTTCACTACTTACTTGGCCAGAGTAAGCGATCAACACCTGATATACATGACCTTTTATAATTTTCACATTACACCCCATGTAAGTAACGCCTCTACTTAGTTTTCTTGGAATTAATATTCTGGATATGTATTCTATTCAGGTTTTCCAAGCTTTTAATTTACATGTGCAACAATCATTCTTTACATGTTTGTTGCATATTGCTATTTGTGAATTAAATTTAAAATGTGCACCTGGTAATGCTTGCCCTAACGGGCTTCTTTTGCCGTTATCCTTGTTCGCGATCACTACGCGATTTAGATCCTTAATGAATATGTTCTGCTTGTTATACCTCGGACCGTTCCTCCGTCAAATCCGTAATTTATTCAATTCTCGTCATCTTCATATGCGAGTGTCCTTCAATTAAAACATTCACAAAGGTTAGTAATGTCGACATCAATAATCGCCCGTATTATAATACGAGGGTTTCTCCTATACGTATCAACGCACGTAATTTCATTAACTGTATCAATCATTTTAAATGGGGTAGCGTGTATTACGCGATAACCCTATGTGTTGTTTACAACACTTTAACATGCTAAAACCATTAACATACATGTACTTACCGGATTTGCGATCAAGCCTCGAACCGAACACACTTTACTCTTTAACCATGAGCTCTGATTACCAACTTGTAACACCGTAAGTCCATTTTAATCAATTATCCAAAAGGTTCAATTATAAGAGTGTATTAAGGTTAAAAAATACACTTAAAAATGCGAGTTTGTTAAAACAATTTACTGAATAAAACATTCCTATATTTTGTAACTTAATTCGCCGTTTAAAACGTGACGGCGAAACTATTCGCGGAAGCATTGATCTCGCGTGTTCGGTTCTTTGTCGGGCTCAGTCGTCATCCGGTACTGCTAGGTAACCTATATTCCATAAACATGAAATGATTTTAGTCATACGCGGTTTAAAACTTGTTCAAATGGATTCGCGAAACAAAACTTTTAACAAAAATAATTGGGCGCTACCGTAACTTACGGTAGCCACCGTAAGTTACGATAGCCACTGGGCTTCCAAGGGCTGCCGTAAGGCAGTGCAATTCCAGCGTAACACTTCAGCCTCTATCGTAAGTTACGGTAGCTACCGTAACTTACGGTAGCTCTCTGGACAGATTGATTTGCAGCAGATGCTGCATTTTCCAGCTCCGATTCTTTTCATGAAAACGTGCATAACTTTCAATCTACACATCTGTTTTACGCGATTCTTTTTCCTACGCGCTCGTAATTTAATTCTCCATCTTGTGGAGTAAAAAATTCAACATTTAAAACTAATGAAATTTTAAATCTTTAAGCATTCGGCTTATTGTTCAAAATCAATATTTCGACCCGTTTGTAATTAGGACCTCTAAACTTGTTCCTAGTTAATCATAAATCATAAACTAAGATATTTAACTCTAAATCTCTATCTTGGATTCATAACTTTTGTGAATTACACAACAAACACCCAAGTTATGCGCGTAATTCATTTTGACCCGATTGGGGATTTTTATGCATTTAAGCATCAAATCCGCTCTTCTCTTTTCACGCCTCGCGTTTCCAAATTTAAGTGCCTACTTATTTTCCACCACAACTATTTTTGCGGTGGATTTAACTTAAGAAAAACCCGAAATCCCAATTTACCCTTCGTTTAGTTACTTTACCCTAATGACCCCCTTTAGGGCATTTAACTCACAAAAGATTTTTGCCTAAGACTCATATACGTGTCTAAGGGCTACATAATCACAACACAAGTTCCTAAACAACCTCTAAGGGTCGTTTACCTGGATTACCTATTAAGGGCTTTTTGGTCAATTTTAGTCCCTCATTTTACGACAATGGACTTTCGCTATAATTTGACCAAAGTATCACTTCTACTAAACTCTAAATATGCGTACCTGGCTCGGGTCATAGCATCGACCCATATACATACCTTTTGCTTTAAATTTTCTAGTTAAAGCAATGCAATCACATGTTATTTCCTGTTATCACAAAAACTCAACAAGTAGTCGTCAGTTATTATTGTCAAATGGCATTTGCACACTATTTGACCCGTTTAGTCGACATGACCATTTGTCAACGTATGATGGTAGATTAATACCATCATGCCCCTTGAACCTATTCCGGTTTGCGCCATGGTTCTTATTACTTAAAAACAATATTTTTAAATTGTTCAACCCTTTATAACTTTTACCAAATGGTGTCTTCATTTTAATCACTTTTATTTTAACTATTAATTTGACCCATTTGGTTGTCGAGTGAGTTCCATCACTTCAATGACATTTCAAACACAACCATTTTCGTTATATCAACATTACACGTATTTAGACTAAGCTTGTCTATATAAATGTAACGGGGTAACAAGCCACGTACCTTTAAAGTGTTCCCTTCAAGCGTGTGTCCGCTCCGGCTTGTCCGCTTGAAGACCCGGTTTCCTTGCCTAAAGAGTTCAATCCACAATCCGTTTAGAACCATTTTTATAAGTCTTAACGCATAATTTGCCATATCCATCAAACATGCGTTTTTGTCCGATTTTCAACATTTATCTTTCATTTAGGCATTTTAACGAACACCTAACGGGTATAATTTTATATATTTAAAATCAAGTTCATAACTTGTTATTTTTGCCCAATATAAACATACATATCGATTCCATTATGTCAAGCATGCATACTAATCTCAGAATCATTTCATAGTAATCAAGTAACACCACTTTTGATAGGCATGATTCTTGTGTTCATCTTATTTTTACAAAACCCATTTAACTTATCAATGGATTATCATGAATTTCATAGATTAACCACTAATTCAACATGTTATTGACTAGGGTTTACTCCTAGACATGTTTTCATTACTAATTTCATCTAAACATCAAATAATCAAACCCAGATTTCGATTTCACAAATCATCAAGAATTTGAGGTGAAACCAAATTGTAAATTTTGACATATCTTATGATCCCCATGACTAGGTGATCGTTTCTATGTATTCATGCATCGATTTTGGCCTTGAATCAAGCTTCAATTTTATGATTTGTTGAGTTTTAGGGTTTGAGCTCTTGGGAGCACCCTCCTGGTCGATCTCCACACACGCACACACACCTTAAGTGTGTGTTGTGTTATATATATTTTTTTGCTTATAAAACCCTTTTTCAAGTTATCCAACTTTGGTCCCTCATGTTTTGGTTTGTTATTAAGTAGGCTACCTATTTCAAGTTTCTTTATTATTTTACAACACTCATTTAACTAGGTTAATATTCCTAGTTACTTAGTGGGTTCAGGGAAGTTATAACCCGTTTTTTTTTTAAGTCCCGTTAACTCGGGCTTCTAACAAACCATGTTTTCTCAAAACGTTTATTCTTCTTTTTGATTAATATAAGATTATTTATTTAAATCCTAATATTCACCGGGTTAATTTTTTTACCCCTAACGGTATTTTACCCGTCTTTTAGTTATAATGGGGTTTATTTACCAAACCCGTTTTCGGGGTGTTACAACTTTTCAAACTTTTTGTTTTTTTGAACGTTTGGCAACGGCTATTTGTTAAAAAAAATCCAATTTTAACCTATAAATACCCCATTAAATCTAATTTTTTACCACACAAATTTTCAATCTTATTCCTCTAAAATTCTTTCAAATACAACACAAAGCCAAACCGAGCAATGGAGAACCAACACCGCGAAGCCAAGAAAAAGTATGTCGGCTCTAACACTAAGGGACGCGGCTCGCAACCGTCTCGTGGTGGTTCGAGCGGTGCAAGTGCACAACCACAACCAACTTTCGGATATACTACACAACCCCCGTTTTTTTACCCACAACCCCCTTTCGGCTATTTCCAAAATTTGTTATCAATGGATCCTCAAGCCCCCGCCTTCGACCCGTTTGGTTTTCGTTCCCCACAAGTTCCATCTCCACGAGAAAATGTTGAACGTCCTCTACCTATTTACGAGGACGAGGACGAGGAAGTAGTGCCCGAAACTCAAAATTTGGGCGACTATAAAGATGACACCGGCGACGATGAAGATAATGTGAATGAAGACGCCAGCAACGAAGAAGATGACGCTCGGGGTAAAAAGGCAAAAATGGAGCGCCAATCTTGGTCAAAATACCAAGAAGAGGCGTTGGCGAAGGTGTGGGTACATTGCTCTACCGACAAAAAGAAGGGTAATCAACAAACCCGCGATGGTTTTTGGCGTAGGATTTTAGATCATTATAACGCCACCGTTGGTGGAAGTAACCGGACCGTGCATCAAGTACGGTCTAAATGGATACCGATGATGATGAAAATAAACCATTTCAACGGCCTATACCAGCAAGCGGTAAAAATTATATTTTTTAACGTTGTATATTTTTTAAATTTGTTTACTAAGTTCATATGTTTTTAACACTTGTTATTTTATAATATGTATGATCACACACGACATAGCGGGTGTGACGATCTCGACGTGATGAAAATCGCTTTAAAGGATTTTCAAAATAAATATCCGAGCGGTTTTCAACATGTCGAGGCATGGGAGGTCGTTCGAAAACACGACAAATGGGCCCAAGTCCTATTGAGGAAGGGGAAGGTTCGGCACAAAAAAGAAAGTCCGTTGACACGGACCCTTCTATACCCGATATGAACGAAGACCCCTCGCCACAAAGAACACAACGGCGAGACAAGCGTCAAGCGACATCGTCCGAGGGCTCGGCTGAGTTGGCGGCACAATTCAAAGAGTACACCGCCATGAAAGAAGCGAAGCACGTTAGCTCTATGGAGGCGATTGAATTGAGGAAGAAAAGAGAGTCGGAGGCTCGCGATCTCATAACGGAACAACGCGAGACGATGAGAAACTACGCGCACGATCGAGATATGAAAACATTCCTCAAGCCGCACGACGATGCTCCACCGGAAATGTTGCCGTTCATCCCCGCCCGAAAGCGCGAGATTGCTAACAAGTACGGATGGCAGTGCAATTTCTAAAATTTTTATGTAGTATTGCGATGTAATTTTTATTTTATTAAATCAAATGTAATTTTTTATTTTATGTAAATTATGTTTTACTTTTTATAAAAATATTTTCTTAATTAAAAAAATAAAAAAAAAAACAAGTCCCCCAAGAGAGGAGTGCCGCCATCAAATTGAGGGTGTGGGGGGAGTTGACATGGCGCGTGCTGATTGACTGTGGGTAAGAGAGGTCACTCCCCACTTA
>JARYGA010002446.1:0-13522 GCA_030545235.1 Helianthus tuberosus
TACGATATAAAAGTGCCTCAAAACCTCACGTATAAGGGTATGGTATGTGATATGCATAAAATGCTACTTCCTTAGGCGAATTATTCCCAAACAACCACTCGCTAAATACCCGTCATGCTATTAATTTGAACTTGACCATGACAAAAGACCAAATGGGTTGTGCCATCCCTCGTTGACTTAGTTACTTGTGCTTTTAAGATCACTTTTGAAACAAGAAATTTTTGAAAATTTTTTGAAATTTTCCCCCATCCCCACACTTGAGATAAACATTGTCCTTAATGTGTAGTGTTTAAATGAACGGGTCAAAATCGAAAACATTTACTACTCCCCCATCCCCACACTTGAGGTGAACATTGTCCTCAATGTGTAAGAACTAGAGTTTTAAAAACGCATAAGGGATGTGACACGGCTAACTTCCCCAAAATTCCACCGCGGAAAATATTATACAATTACAATCCACTTATTACTAAACTAAGAATCAAGGTAAAAAGGAAACGCATGCACCTGGTTTTTGTCACTAGATGCTCCTATATTCTTCTTCTCTTCATAAAAACGGTTGTCCCGCGAACATGTTGTACCTACAAATCTTAACCCTTGTGTAGAAGCATGCTTCTCACAACTATTGAAATTTGTTAGGTGATTAGTTCTACCGTTTTTATGAAAGCGTTACCAAGTCATGCGTTAAATTACCTTGATTTTTGTGGAAAAATAATTTACAACAATAACAATCCGAACTCACTTTCGTAGGAATCACGGTTGCATTTAGCTTGTGCAACAAGCCCTTTTAAACCCCCCAATAGCTTGGGAGGACGAGAGGTCTCGTGAGGGTTATATAGGGAACACACACACAACGTTCATTTAACTAGGCAAAAATAAATAATAACAAAAAAGAAATAAAGAAACTAAAGTATACAACAACAACAACACAAAACATACCTTGCCTTCACCGCTGATATCTCTCGTTGGGATCAACTGGCGGGTTTGGGTGGTATGGATAACCAGTGAGGGCTTCAAACATCTCCCTGTAGTTATCAAGTGGGCTCGGCTCTCCTTGAGGTGGTGGCTGATAGGGTATCGGAATGAAGCTGGAGCCTACGACTTCGGGCCAGTGAGGAGATGGATCGGATGGGCCTCGTGGAACGGGGAGGTTGTCGGTCCACCCGGAGTGCTCGACATAAGGAAGGCCGGCCTCATAGTCTCTTTGATGTCTCTCCTGATCGTGGAGGATTTTGGCATTATTAATAGCCATTTCCTGTGAGACATATAAGGCACTCCAACGGTGGTCCTCCAATGTGTTTCGGTCATGCCGCGATTTTTCCTCCCTTTCTTCCCATGCCCGTCTTTGGGCCATATCTTCTTCCTGCAATTGAATCAAGCGTTCCATGTGAGATCTTTGAAGCGCTTGTTGTAATTGTTGCTCTTCCATATATTTCTCCATCCTCTCACGATAGGATGCTTGGGAGGCCCACTGTTCTTGCGTGTAGGCCCCGTGCTTCTCTTCCTAGTTCTCTCTCCTCCTATTATATTCTCTACCCTCGCCTATACATGCCGAGACATTATCATAAACCGCTTGTTGCCCGCGGTTAAAATTTCTGTACGTCGGCCCCTGTCTTTGGTTCACAAAACCTGCCACATCTGCATTAATCTCCCTGTGTGGCCTCATGTACCTCTGTTTTGGTCCCCGTGGACCAGCATGCTCAGTCTCGTCTTCTTCATCAATCATTTCCTCATCTCCCCCGACTCCTTGCTGTGCTTCTGGATTAACAAAGTCATACCTGTGACCCATTTTGTCGGTCAACACATATTTGTTTCCTGAGAGCTTCACATCTATCTTCCAGTTTTTCTTCATTGTTGCTATGTTGAATTCTTCCAGAGGTTTGGATACCCAAAGTGATTCCGGGGGCAAACAATTCTATTGGACGGTCATAGCACTGATGAGGCGTGCATATGGAATAAAACGCCTTTGAGATGCCTCCCGGGTGATCCATGTATTCATCATGATGATATGCCTCCATGACAAAGTTGGTGTCCCGTACAACAAAGAATGAACAACCCTGCAATCACTTGCTCTCACTCCTCCTCTATCCCCAAATCTCACCATCACATTCTCTAGGGAAATTCCTTGAAGAATTCTCCCCTCAATCGTCATTTGAGTCCTTTGGGCCGCTCCCCCGTCATTGTATGGTAAAATAACCGCTGTCATTTGATCCGAATCACCATCGTTCATATGATTATCCAAAAATTGTTCAATGGCTGGATAGTCATATGCTTGCACCCCCCAAAGAATCAAAGCGCGCGATGTAATTAATCGTTTCGAAGGACATCGTCATTGCCCCTCGGCTTGTCTTACCAACCAATTTCCACTGAGTGGGAGGACCATCCTTATTCATGAACCTCAATGTCGCCAAGCATTCACATACCTCCGCCAAATACACTCGAGAGGTGTTATCTTCACACCAATCAAGAACTCTCTCCCATCCTTGACTCTCAAACATTTGCACAATTCCAATCTGTCTAAACTCTTCTACATTCACAACCCTTTCACATATAATCCTTTCCGGTACCGAAGTGTTCACACCATTGACCATCTTCCACTTCCAAAGTTTGGCCTCCAACTTCCTATCTTGATACGCTGATAAAGGTTTGTTTTTCTCCTCATCCCATACTTGAGCGCTTCTACTATCCCTGAACTTTTCCCACGCCCAATCCTGCCTATAAAGTCTCGCATCTCCCTCTTCTACAGAGCTTAGTTGCTCCCACTTCTTCGGTATTAAACCGGAAGAAGATCCCACTCCCGATGATGAGCCTTGCCCTGGAGACTTTTGCTTCTTTCTACCTCCAGCCATAACTACAATCACAAAACAAACATGGCATTAATATCAACCCCAACCTTTACTAAACTCTCAAGCTTTGAGCATGATGTGTGATGTTGAAGTTTTAATCAACAAGTAAATGCAAACAAGCCTTTTTAAACTTCCAAAGTCGCTCATTTTACCATATACCTATCAATTTTTCTTGTTAACTTGCAATTTCTTATAAGTTCAACAAAGTTCAACGTCACCTTCATGTTCAATCATGTAAATAACGAGTGTAATCACTTTACTATGGCTATACATGCTCAAATTCCATCCAAAACAATTAATCATACTTAAACTCATGCTAGAACAACATACATTGTTTAAACAACCTACTCTTAAACTAAAATGTCTAAAATTTCGGAAGAAAAACACTAAATATATGATAATCATGCATAAATTTAAGGGAAATCCATACCTTTGATGTTGTAAACAAGAAGAACTAAGAAAAATATGTAAAGCAAGCAACTTGATGAACACCCTTTCAAAAACCCGAAATTACACGCCCATAAATCTTTCAAACTAGCAAGAATTGATGAAAACCGTGATGGGGGGGGGGGTTTGTTCCTCTCGAAAAATCACGCAAGATGGACCCAAAAATCAGGTGATTTGGTTTAGAATTGAAGAAGTTATGAGAGCTTGAAGGTTTTAGGGTTCTTGAGGGAGAGGCGAAGGAGATGAAGTGAGAGAGAAGGGATGGCAGCGATTTGTGTGGCCTTGGTGTGAATTGGGTTTAGTAAAACTGAAATTGGGTGGAATGTACTTGTGTGGTGAGAAAATGGTTTAAAGTAGAGTTTATTTGGGTAATACTGGTGTTGGGTTCGAGTATATGGTGCAAATCACGATTCAGGTCCGGCGAGCAAACCAGAGCCCGTCGCCGACGGGCCTCACCTCGTCGCCGACGGGTTGTCAAAAACCTTCCTTTGGCCGACGGCCTATTTGTCTGTCTACGGGGGAAAGGGGCCGACGCGCTTAACTAGAGCCCGTCTGGGACGGGCAATACCCCGTCGCCGACGGGTATTGGTTTTGGCACTTTTTTAATTCTTTTTTTGAAAATAGGGAAGAAATTACGTACTTTTTGTAAAGGGGTTATATACAAACAAAATTCCTAAAAATTATTAAAAATCTTTTTGTAAATTTTTATAAGTTAAATTTTCAAAACACGAAACCGTTAACGGCCCTACCACCCCCCGAAAATTCGTGTATTGTCCTCAATGCACATAACAAAGTCTAAAAACATACCTTACGTCTTCATGACCCTTTCGGAATGTCCGGACTTCACACAATCAAGAGGGATTAGTATCAAACGAGAACGATTATATCCAAAGCACTCAAACAATTAAAAATTATACATAACTTTACACAAAATGTTACCGGTCCTTTTTAGTCGACCTCATAAACGGGAATGCTTACCACGAAGCTTACCGATTCCTTGTTTTCATCCACCTTCTCATTACCATCGAGGAACGGTTTTAGCCGATGACCATTAATCGTTTGCCGTGACCCATCATTCGGGTCCTCGATTGTAACATCACCCAATTGTCCGACCCGGGTGATCACATAGGGTCCCATCCATTTGCTTCGGAGTTTTCCGGGAAAGAATTTGAGCTTCGAATTATAGAGCCACACCTTCTGCCCAATCTCGAACTCTTTCTTCCTCAACTTGGCATCATGCGCCTTCTTAATCCCATCTTTGTACTTGGACGCGCATTCATATGCCATTTCCCTTAGCTCCTCCAACTCGCATAGCTTGAGTTTCCGTTCCTTACCTGCATCATCATATTGAACATTAACCTCTTTATTAGCCCATAATGATTGGTGCACAAGTTCGACCGGTAAATGACAATTTTTACCATAAACCAACCGGTAAGGTGTAGTGCCAATGGGTGTCTTATGTACCGTACGGTATACCCATAAAGCATCGTTCAACTTAATTGACCAATCCTTACGGTCCGCCCTCACGGTATTTTACAAAATCTCTTTGATTTGCCTATTTGACACCTCAACTTGCCCGCTTGTTTGCGGGTGATAGGGGGTAGCAATTCTATGGTCAACACCAAACCGTTTTAAGAGTTTTCCAAACCGAAAGTTTTTGAAATGAGATCCTCCGTCACTTATGATGACACGAGGAATCCCAGACCTTGAAAAAATATTGGTTTGAACGAAATTACAAACTACGGAATGGTCGTTCGTCTTGGTGGCTATTGCTTCGACCCACTTGGACACGTAGTCAACGGCCACCAAGATATACAAATTGCCATAAGAATTGGGGAATGGGCCCATGAAATCAATACCCCACACGTCGAAAATGTAGACTACAAGGATTGGTTGCATGGGCATCTCATCCCTTTTTGAAATACCCCCTAATTTCTGGCACTTTACACAATTTTTGGAAAACTCATTTGCATCTTTGAAAATAGTTGGCCAATAAAGACCACTATTCAACACTTTATGACCCGTTTTGTGGCCACTAAAATGGCCACCACACGCAAACGAATGTAGATGTTGCAACACGCTTGGAATTTCCTCATCGTCTATGCATCTTCTAATCACTTGATCCGCACACTCTTTCCACAAATGCGGTTCTTCCAACCGGTAATACTTGATTTGAGACATGAAATGTTGCCTCTTCCGTCTATCCCAATGTGCCGGTAAGTCACCTGTAACAAGATAATTCACAATGTTAGCATACCATGGTAACTTATCTAATTTCATAATATGCTCATCGGGAAAAGATTCATTGATCTCTAACGATTTAGGATCCTCATCAACCATCAACCGGGACAAGTGGTCCGCTACCACATTCTCGGTACCCTTTTTGTCCCGTATCTCCAAATCAAACTCTTGGAGCAATAACACCCATCGGATCAATCTCGGTTTGGCATCTTTTTTCTCCATGAGGTACCTAACAGCAGTGTGATCAGAATAAATAATCACTTTACTACCCCATATATATGACCGAAATTTACCCAATGCATATACCATTGCGAGTAGCTCTTTTTCGGTGGTGGTGTAATTCAATTGTGCATCCGAAAGAGTCTTACTCGCGTAGTATATAGCAATGGGTTTCTTTTCAACCCGTTGTCCTAACACGGCCCCCACCGCATAATCACTTGCATCGCCCATAATTTCAAAGGGTAAAGACCAATTGGGCGATTGCAAGATTGGGGCCTTAACTAATTTTTCTTTTAACTTGTTAAATGCGTTTTGACAATTTGCATTAAAATCAAATGATTGATCTTTTAACAACAAGTTACACAAAGGTTTGGTTATGTCACTAAAACCCTTAATAAACCGTCGATAAAAACCCGCATGACCTAGAAATGACCTAACACCTTTAACACTCATAGGATACGGCAAAGTAGATATAACTTGTACCTTTGCACGATCAACCTCTATCCCACGACTCGACACCACGTGTCCCAACACGATTCCCTCTTGAACCATAAAATGGCTCTTTTCCCAACTTAGGACCAAACTAGTTTCGACACATCTTTTTAATACTTTATCCAATTGGTCCAAACAAGCCTCGAATGACGACCCAAAAATTGAGAAATCATCCATGAAGATTTCCAAAGACTTCCCCACCATATCTGAAAAGATACTCATCATACACCTTTGGAAGGTGACGGGGGCGTTACATAGTCCAAACGGCATTCGCCTAAATGCGAATGTGCCGTAGGGACAAGTAAACGTTGTCTTTGCTTGATCTTCTGGATGGATGGCAATTTGATTATAACCGGAATAGCCATTTAAAAAGCAATAAAATTGTTGCCCCGATAACTTCTTAACAATTTGATCAATGAACGGTAAAGGAAAATGATATTTGGAAGTTGCGGTATTCAACTTCCTATAATCAATACAAATTCGCCACCCGGTTACCGGCCGAGTGGTTACCTCTTCACCTGCGTCATTTTTGACGACTTGTATACCCGCTTTCTTGGGAACCATCTGTGTTGGGCTCACCCACTGGCTATCCAAGATCGGGTAAAAGATACCCGCATCAAGCCATTTCAATACTTCCTTTTCACCACCTCCCGCATATTCGGATTCAATCTTCGTTGTGCATCTCGAACGGGAGTCACACTTTCTTCCGTGATGATTTTATGTATCACCACCGAGGGACTAATTCCCTTCAAATCAGCAATGGTCCATCCAATCGCTGCCCGATTGGTGACCAAAATACCCATCAATTTTTCCTCCTGCTCCTCAGTTAAGTTTGATGCAATGATAACCGGGAGTGTATTGCCTTCACCAACGTAAGCATACTTGAGATGCTTCAATTTAGTGTCAATACTCTCCGGTAAACTCTCAACTTGGTGCGTCCATGTCGGTTTTCCCTCTCTAACCGCAAGCTCCTCCAAACTTTTCACCTCCTCGTCTATGCTCTTATCCATCTCCACCTGTGACCTGTTTGTCACACCCCGACCACGTAGGACAACCAAACGTGGCGGAAACGTCGGGGAGTGTTGTAACAGAATTATTGTTTCATAACACATGGAAATTGAAATATTGTTTTATTGATTAAAGTAGTTACAATGTCTTGACAATCAAAGAAACATAAAATAAATAACTAGTCTTGCATCTTTTATTGTCGCTAAGGCCCAAGTCCGCCTAAGTGTATCTTGACAAGTCCTATGCATCATATCCTGAAAACACATGTGAAAATAGGTACGTCAGCATAAAAATGCCTGTGAGATACATAGGTTTATGAAAATAGGATTCATGACTTATTGTTTAAGAAAATGTTTAGTCATGAACCCTGTAATTTACTTTGTCTTGTAAATTATTTGAAAAACGATAAGATCAGATGATATGTATAAATAAATGTAAGGTTAAATGAATAACCATGTAAGATGAGTTTGTATAAGATAAGTTGTTTGTAAAACAATGTATTGTGAAAAGTATGTTATTTGTATAAAATGTTATATGTCAAAATTGAAATGATTCAAATAATGCTACGATATGTAATACCATACAAACACTTATATATAGGAAGTACCAGCGGCGTATCCACCATGCTTGTATCATATTACACACGCCTCGTTACTTAAATCACTTACTCAAACCAAACCAACAATGTAAGATGTCTATGTTTAAACCAATTGTCAAATGTATTGAATAATATACCAAAATGTTTATGTCAAGATGTAAATCATGCAACGTGTAACCAATGTTGAAAATGTTTATGTGTCAAATGTAAATCATGTAATGTATAACCAATGTCGAAAATGTTTACGTGTCAAATGTAAATCATGTAATGTGTAACCAAAATGATATGTATGGCTAGTGAAATGCATCAACTAAACCATAGGTGAAATGCACAAAACAAAGTATTGAAGTAAAACTTGGTTTAAATCAAAATTATGTTTTGTGTAGTAAATGCATGCTATACTGATATAGACATTTATGCGGTATTGTGAAAATTCATACATCCAAGCCTTGAGACAGTCGGATAACCATGTAAAAATGGGTTATCAAAAGAATATGTATTCGGATTCGGTCATTCCTTACGTCCAAACAAACCCGAGATTTCAGGAATGGGATTTGTCAAGTCCTATGGTACCACTACCTACTACCGAGCGGCATGATCGGTGTTAATGAATGTATAGTATAGTTTAAACAAACCAAATGTCATACCAAAATGTAAGCATATGATGAATAAGAAATGTACTAAGTATACAAAGCAGAAAAGTCATGTAAATCAATGTGCTAGCATGCTATCAGTTAACATACATAGTAGAAATGTAATGTAGAACCATGTACTAAGTATGCACACAATGGACATACATAGCATAAAATGTAATGAAATCATGTACTAATGAACGTAGGAAGTATATGATGTGAAAACAGGAAAGCATGAAAGTAACAAGTAGGCACATGTGTTTCACCCCAAAACAGTTTGAAAACAGTAAAAGAGGGGTCTATGTACTCACTTGAGATTGCTTAGTAGTCCTTGAGTAACAACCAAACAATGCTAGAGATCGCGGATATCAAACGACACCTAATATAGGTAACTATGTTAATAAACCGGACCTAAATCGGAGGATCGGGTAGAATGAGGGTTCGTAAACCAAATGAGTATGAAACTCATGTAGTATGGTTCAACAAAGCCTACATTCTAAATGAAACCTAGCCTAAGTGCTTTCGACCCATTACGACCCGTTTAGGTAGCTTATGCTACTTTAACGCGTCGTTCGCGTGAAACGCGTTTGGAACGTCTAACTAGTCCTATGACAAGTGTTATATGCCTAAACATGTTACATAATCAGTTATGTGACAAAAGTTTAGGTTACATATGCTTAATTACCGATTACACATGAAAAGGGTATTTTGGTAATTTACCTAAGGCATATAAACTACCTATCATACAACTACTTAAACGATGTGACCATAGTGTATAACCTCGGAAGGTTATTCCCTACCTACTATGGTCACCTAATGTATTTTGGTCGGATCCTAATGATCGACCAAATGGGTCGGGTTCGAAGGTATAAGCGATTTATTAGATCGCTTACCCTACGACCCTAGACAACGTGGTAATCAGTAGGCATAGTCCCAAGGGACTATGACCATCGTGATTACAATCACGTTGCGAAGTTCAAACGAACTTCGCATTGACCATAAACTGGTCAACGCAGAAAGTCAAACAAAGTTTGACTTTCAGACTCGAAAAGCAATAAAAGAACGAAGGAATACTTACGAAGGGTCCCCGCAAGATTCGAACCCGATTCACTCTCAGGTAGGAAGCATAACTTCCACTTAGAGAGTGTAGAATCAGATTCAAATGTGAGGGAAAATGGGCAAGACAAGGTGGGTATTTATAGTTTTCGGTTCACCGTTAGGATCGTTTCTTGGAGAAGAGGGAATGATCTAGCCCGTACACTTGTCGGAATGTTGTGGTAACTGATTTTGGCCACCACAAGAGATTAACATGTGGCACTTGGCCTTTGGGGAGTGTTTAAGGGCAGTTAACAGCTGAGAAAAATGACTTGCTGCATCTGGCCCCTGCTTGCGCACCGTAACAAATAAACCCTTACGGTGCGCAAGGGCCAAGTTTGGCAGATTTACAATTTTGGTCCCTGTTGTGCTATAAGGTCATTTCCGACGCGTTTAAGGCCCGTTAACCCCATTTCAAAGCTCTAAAATGAAGTTAAAGTATAGGGAACTTAAAATGTGCTCAAAAATATCTCGGATGTCGGTTCGTTTAGCCGTACGATTACGTTGTTCGGTTAATTACGACGGAATGCGCATAAGCGCGAAAAACGATCCAAATGGCGTGACGAATGGATTTTTCTTATGCCAAACACTAAAATAAAATAATTTAGTGCTTACATAAATTTTTGGATGTCCGGATGTATTCAGAACGTAAGTTATGCGCGAAAGTGCAAACTTGTGCACTTTTTGACACTTTTAGTCCCTGAATGACCCAAAAGTTTATTTTAGCATACCGAACACCTCAAAGCCTATTTCTAAGCTATGTAAAGGATATTTATGGTATGTTTAACTTATGGTCATGTTCCAGAATGTCTGTTACAGTTCAAATTGGCATACTTTCGCAGTTTGTCAACTTTAGTCCCTGTAAGCGAATTAACTTGTTTTTGCCATACCAAAGCCTTCAAAACTTATTTCTAAGTTATGTAAAGGTTATTTAAGGTATGTTAATCCTATTTCACTATTCCGGAGTGTTCGTTGCATTAAACTGGTTATATTTACGCATCAGTGCGCGTATAACCTTCCAGAAGGCGATTTAGAGCTTGAAATCGAACAAGAGTTGATATGTGCAAATGATACACATATTTTTACAAATCCCAAGTATGAAATATAATATTTCATTGGTTCGGTATTTGTTTGATGGCCGTGGAGGCACAGGTGTTACACTGTTAAACATATAACAATCCTCCATTGTGTTTTCCCCATCTACGACTGTGTCGCAAAGAGGTATACACGTGTCAACAATGTCCGCCATATAGCATTCATCATCAACTGGAGGATTCATAAGTCCTGAAAAAGCATGCAACCTCAACCTTCGGTTTCTAAATGTCATGTAACCGTTCCTGTTTTGCAATCAATTTGAGAATTTGCGGTTGCTAAGAACGGTCGACCCAAAATCACCGTAGGTTGCTTGGTTGGGTCCTTGGCCACATAATCAAGTATGAAAAATTCCACCGGATAGTAAAAATCCTTGATTTTTACTATCACATCCGAAACAATTCCACGGGGTAGTTTGGGTGTCAAATCGGCTAACACCATGGTGGTGTTTGACGATTGAAGTGGACCAAACTCGTATTGGTCATACAAACTACCCGGTAGAATGCTCACGCTAGCACCAAGATCTAGAAGTGCCCGGTTGATTTTAAAATCGCCTACTTGAATCGAAATGATAGGCGCACCCGGATCTTGGAGCTTAGGTGGAAGTGCACCCGATAGAATCGAACTCACATTCTCGGTTAAATCTATTTTTTTAGGAAATTTATGAGTTCGTTTCTGGGTACACAATTCTTTCAGGTACTTAGCATAAGACGGTACTTGTTTGATTGCATCCAAAAGAGGTAAATTAATTTTTACTTGTTTGAAAATTTCCAACAACTCTTCTTGTTGTGGACCTCTTTTGTTTACAACCTTCTTCACGGGTCCCTTCAATGCTTCGGGATAAGGGGCGGTATTAGCCTCCACACCCTTTTCCTTAGCCTTAGGGACGGGTATGGTCACAACGGGAGTATTGTTATTCTTTTTAAAATCACTTTTATTTTGACCCGTTTGACCATCCTCATTTTCATCATCACTAGCATCCTCCACCACCCCTTTAACAAACTGAGGTGATGGTGTTTTGACACCATTATCTACGACTCGACCACTACGTAAAGTAATTTTATTAATTGGTACCTCACGTTTGTTCCTTGAGCTCGACCCTTGATGCTTAGGGTTTACCGTTGTGTCACTTGGAAGCTTTCCCGTGCTTCCCCTCATTTGAGCCATTTCCTCCGCAAGTTGGCCCACTTGTTTTGCTAATGCCTCATGTGCTTTGTCTCGAATCTCATTCGCTTTCTTGGACTCATGCATCATCGAAAGCATCGCATCCATCTTCGCATTCAAATCATTACCACCCCTTGGTTGTTTGACCCACTTCCATTACCGCCTTGATTGTTGTAATTTCTTTGATACCCACTTTGATAATTATTATCTTGACCTTGGTACCCTTGATTGTAATTGCGTTGGTAACCTCCTTGGTTACCACTTTTGCGATTTTGATATGATGCCGCTTTGATTACCCGATTGAAAATTCGGGTTCATTTGGTTCGCGGCATTCCCATATCGGAAGTTGGGATGGTTTCTCAATCCGGGATGGTAAGTGTTCGAATTCATGTCATTATTCTTTCTATCTCCAAACACTTGATTTACTTCCTCGGTGTAATCACCGGGTCCCGTTGGACATTGATCGGTCCTATGGCAGATATCTCCACAATCCTCACACACTGCGAATTGAACCTCATTCACCTCCTTCTTTTTCATACGAGCCATTTCCATTTCTAAAGTAGAAATCCGATCCTTAGAATCAAGATCGGGAAGTGACCGGGAAACGGGATGTTTCTTGGCTCTATCGGCCGATTCCTTTTCCTTCGACCACTTGCTCATTCGCTCGAGAAATTCCCAATCGTCATCTTCAAGATTGCTCAAGAGAGTCCCATTGCTCGTTGACTCGAGGCGATTCCATGTCGCATCATCCAACCCACGTACAAAACACTTCACCAATTCCCACTTTTCTATTTGGTGATGTGGGCATTTCCGCATCAATTCTTTGTATCGAGTGAACGCTTCATGCAACGGTTCACTCGATAGTTTCCGAAACGACCTTATTTCATCTCGTGCATCATCGGTCTTCGACATTGAATAGTATTCATCCAGAAAGACTTGTTGCATTTCACCCCATGTCCGAATACTATTCGCCGGAAGTGTAAGAAACCATTGTTTCGCCTTGTCTTTTAGCGAAAACTGGAATAATTGAAGTTTAACCTCCTCCAATGCAAAGTTGTGCCCCCCAATAGTGTTACAAATGGAGGGAAACTCCGCCAAATGCATGTACGGTTCATCATTAGACCTCCCATTGAAATGGGGAAGTATATTGATGTAATGAGGTTTACAGTCGAACATTCTCCTTTCACAAACAATTGGAGAGTCAATATCCGTCACCACCGGTCTAAAACAGTCATTTACTCCCCGTGGAGGTTGTTGACGACGATGCGGACCGTTAACTTCTTGATCGACCGGTCTTCGATTTTCCCTCCTATCACCTCCCCTATTACCTCTTTGGTTTCCACCTTGGTTACCCCTTTGATTTCCTCCTCCCACGAAACGAGGAATCCGGTTAGGGTTAGCATTGTTGTTATTGTTGTTGTAAAACTCTTCATTCCAGTTCCTTTGGTTGTTGTTTCGTGGTTGACGGTTGTTCTCGTAACCGTCATTTCTCACATTCCCATACCCATACCCATAATCGTCGTTCCCCACAAAGTTGGCGTTTTGATAGCCAAGCTCCTCATCTTCAAAACCTCTAGCGTTATAGACGTTACCCCTTTTCAAATATCCCCAATCTTCATCATCATTGGCCCGATCATCGTAATATCCCCCATCATCGGAATATTCCGTATGAACACTCACATGTTCCGGCG
>JARYGA010002447.1:0-40956 GCA_030545235.1 Helianthus tuberosus
TTCTTTGCCTCATGTTTAATTCTTTTTGCCCAAATATATATCTTAAGCTCTTATGATCTGTATAGATAGTAAACTTACTTCCGTACAGATAATGTCTCCAAATCTTAAGGGCAAAAATTATGACTCCTAACTCTAAATCATGAGTTGTATAGTTTTCCTCGTGCTTTTTCAATTGCCTTGATGTATACGCAATCACCTTCTTGCGTTGCATAAGCACACATCCTAATCCCAGTTTTGAAGCATCACATTATACTTCAAAATCTTCTGTTCCTTCCGGTAAAGCTAAGATTGGAGCATTTGTTAACTTATGCTTTAAAATCTTAAAAGCTTCTTCTTTCTTAGGTCCCCATTCAAACTTAACTGCTTTACAGGTTAGCTTAGTTAATGGTACAACTATCTTAGAAAAATCCTGAATAAACCTTCTATAATATCCGGCTAAACCTATAAAACTTCTAATTTCCATTGCTGATTGTGGAACCTTCCATTTGGTGATTGCTTCTATCTTAACAGGATCTACGTGAATACCTTCATGATTCACCATGTGTCCTAAAAATTGCACTTCCTGTAGCCAAAATTCACACTTTGAGAATTTGGCATAAAGTTTTTCCTTTCTTAACAAAGTTAAGAGTGCATGCAAGTGTTGACAATGCTCCTCCTGGCTTTTGGAATAAATAAGTATATCATCAATGAAGACAATTACAAATTTATCCAAATACGGTTTACAGATCCGATTCATCATGTCCATGAATGCCGCAGGTGAATTCGTTAGTCCGAAGGGCATGACTGTAAACTCGTAATGACCATACCTAGTTCTGAAAGCAGTTTTAGGTATGTCTTCTTCTTGTACTTTCAATTGATGATATCCGGAGCGCAAGTCTATCTTAGAAAAGTATCTAGCTCCTTGGAGTTGATAAAAAAGATCATCAATCCTAGGTAATGGGTATCGATTCTTAATGGTAACCTTATTTAATTCCCTATAATCGATACACATTCGCATCGAACCGTCCTTTTTCTTTACGAACAACACTGGTGCTTGTAGGATCGTTGTTTGACCCGACTGAGTCGATCAGAAGAGTTTTATGTCCGGTTCCAAGGCGGAATCAGAGAACTAGACGCGAAAACTGCTTGATACTATAATATCTGTCATTTTGATTGATATTAACAATGATTACAACCTGGACAAACTTTGACAGCACTTCGTTACAAGTTCTGGATCTGTACCAAATGAAACAACAATGCACCTATTTATAGTTGGAGAGGTTTAGCTTATATGGACATGTCCATATAAGCGAAACCTGTTGCTTATGGTTTCGCTTTTACGGTCAGTGTCCATATAAGCGGAACCTCTTGCATAACCACTAAATTTCGACTCTCGAACCTCGTGCACTGGTTATTCTAACCTATCCTATTACGATACATGATACAAGACGAAGTCAATAGACGTAATGCACTAACAGTGCTCCCCAAGGGGATGAACTAGGTTGTATGAATCCTTTACTTAGCAATTCATCTAACTGCTTTTTCAATTCTAACATTTCAGTGGGTGCTAACCGATAAGGTGATTTGGCTATCGGTGTAGTTCCAGGAATTAGATGAATCCTAAATTCTACTTCCCAGTCGGGTGGTAATCCAGGTAGTTCTTCTGGGAATACTTCTGAGTATTCTGATACTACTGGAATTTCCTTAAGTTCCTTACTCTTAGTGCTAATGATTACTGAAATCATATACACTACTCCTTGCTTTTGTTCATAACTAGCAACTTTCATTACTGAAATGAACTTCATGGGTTTTTGCGGCTTATCTCCTGTAACCATGATTACTTCTTCAGTGGGTGTACGAATTTCTATGGAGTTCTTATCACATAGGATTCGAGCATGATTGGCTACTAACCAATCCATTCCTAACACCACATCGAATCTGGCTAATTTCATAGGTAACAGGTTTACAGAGAATTTATGACCTGAAATTTTTATATTTCCTTCTCGTAAAACCTTATTTATTTTAACAGAATTTCCATCTGTCGTTTCGACTGTAAAAATCTGCCGAAGGTTGGTCAAAGGTAAGTTAAGAGCTTGGCAGAATGAAGTATTTATAAAACTTTGGTTTGCACCAGAGTCAAATAATACTTTTGCATAAACATTGTGAACTAGGAACGTACCAGCTATTACATCAGGAATTAGTTCAGCTTCCTGCGTAGTTAACTAGAAGGATCTTACGTTCTTCTTTGTAGCTCCTTCTGTAGGTTTGACTTTATTATCAACTGGTTTGACAAGTTTTGGGCTGTCTGGCCTAAAGTGTCACACCCTGGCTTTGCGGAAGCGTGGGTTTATTTGGTGTGACTTCTTAATACCACAGCAACAATCATAACCATACTATATGATAAAAACATGAGATATTCATCCATTAATAAAGTTAGAAAAATCCCATTTTCAATAATCACAAAATAAGTTACAAACCTTAACTTGATTTAATTGAGTTTATAAAGACTTAGCAAAAGACTTTGAACAATACTAGGTTTAGAGATATGCAACCCGTTCAGGAAGAGGTTACACCTTCTAAACCCTGGATGACTTCTTTATTCAAACGCAGCTTGAAAAATACGTGCATACCGTGCCAGATCCGTTAGTTTCCTGAAATACATGTAGTTTGAAAAATCAACATATAGTTGAGCGAGTTCATGTGTAAGTGAGTATGTACAAACATTTGAAAATGTTGTAAGTATGTATAAAAGTCCCTGGTATGTAGCAATTAAGGAAAAAGAGATCACCATTGGGTTGCAAAGACAATGATATGTGTGAAGTGCCGTAGGAAGACTCAAACCTAGCAGATTTTGCATCGGGTTCAAAGTCACCACCTGGTCCATTAGGCGGGCTCAGGGGTTGGGCTCGCTACACCCAGATAGATCTACCGCTTACGACCCTCGGTCCTACAATGAGGATTAATGGCCTCAAGTTGCGCCTACTCACTCACATGATCTGTACGTCCTAACCCTCCTTAAGCTAACCATACCATGTAAAAAGTATTCGTAATCATAGTAACATGTATTTCACCCCCGCAGTATAAAAACTGAAAACAGTTAAGAGAAAAGGGGGACATGAACTCACTGAAGTGCGTCTCGAAATAGCATCTCCCAATCAACCTGCTGCGTGACGACCTACACGTACTAACTTCTATTAGACGGACGGTCGTGCCCTGGGCTTAAGGTTTAACGTTGATGGGAAATAGTTAGGCAACTATTTCGTATTACACTTTGTAATTAGTTATAGTTATATTCCTTCCCAAGGATGGGGGTTTTAATACATGTAGGTTTGTAGTTCCGACAATTTATATATCAAGTCCCACTTAGTAAAATACATTTAACTCATTTGTCCGAAAATAACGTATTCCCAAAATATATATATTTTTCCCAAAAATAATGTATTTTTACCTCCTTAGTTTCCAAAATAATATTTTACCAAAACATAGGTATACGTTATAATTCCAAAAAATATATTTTTAAGTCTCACTTGAAAAATATATTTTAAATCACTTGTCCAAAATATACATATTTTTCCCAAAAATATTATATTTTACTTCATACCTTTTCCAAAATAATACTTATCAAAATATACGCGTAAGAGTATTTTCCGAAATACATAAGTTACGTTTTAAAGTTCGCGTGGTAATAATAATACCGGTGTAACTTAAGTATTTATTTGTGAAGGCGTTGGTATTATTTTGGAGTCGTGCTTTTCACAATGTATTCCAGTTATATTATTTTTACCCTAAAAATAATATATAGTTCACCAAATAATCATAAAAATTCACACAAGTGCTATTATGAAAAATATATACTAAATATATATTTTAACAAGTTTTATTTATGAAAAACCCACTTCCGACACTTGGAGATTTTGTAATAAAAATTCATGGCGAAGTTTGTTTGGAAAAACAAGTCGAAAATATATTCATAACACTTGTCGTAAAAATATTTTCCAAGTGTTATATTTCTGGAAAAATTTCGCCAGAGTTTCCTCTGTAACTGGAGGTGGCCACGCTTTCAAGCGTATCATTTTCTTTTATATATTCAACCAACAATGTTCCCAACATCAACAAACAATATTTCAACACTAAACTAATAAAAAATATACGTAAGTCGCAAACACATGAACTTGTGGGTTATGTAAAAGTGTGTAGTAACCTTCCGGTGTTTTTAGTAGATCTTTCTATTTTTATAAATGAAATCGGTTTCTTAAAAGTCTTATTTTTAAAGAAAGTGTAGGTTTACAACTTCTTGTCAAAAATCTCAAAAATAATTCTTTGTTAAAACCTTTCGTTACACAAGTGTCTACACACTTGTTTGTTCACAAAAACACCTTTAGTTTAGGAAAGATCCGGTTTTAAAACATGGTTTCGTCTTACAGTTGGTTCTTCGAAAATACCACTTGTAGATCTTTAGACCTACTAGTTTAGAACTCCATTTCATAAGAAAAATTGTTTTTACACAAGTTCATGTTTATGTTTGAAAGGGTTCGTCATCTAATAACTTTACGACTTAACATAAGGCTAGTTCATGTTCCATGAACACGATCTAGCGTGGTTTGGTGACGATCCATTCCAACACTAGCAATCAACAACAATAAATAATCATAACAAAACTAGTTTCAAAAGTTTTACACTAACATTCATTCATTAACCACCATGTTTATTATTTTTAGTAGACCTTTAGTTTTGTTCTCTAGTGTTTATGATTTTTATCCGACAAAATTCTTATTAACCACTTTAGATATGAACAATAGGGTGTTTAGAGCCACTTACTACTAGCTCGAGGCTAGGGAAGAAACTAGACGAAAAATAGGTGGTTAATAGCGTCGTGGTGAGGTCCTTGGCGATCCATGAGCTCCACACTCCGTGATTCACCTTGGTGCACCTTGTGGTGGGATTAGAACACTTGAACAAGAAAATCAAAAATTGATAGTGGTGGCAAGGGGTTCGGCCGAGCTTTGTTTAAAGGGGAAAGGGATTTGTTGAGTGTGTCGAGATTAGTGGGAAAAGATGGTCATTTATAATCCCCATTTCTTTTGTCTTTTGGTTATAATGTTGGGGGGAGTACAAGCACAATCGTTTCATATCTTATATCAAGATTGCATGGAGACTTTGTGAAGGTTTAAAGTGGCCATATGGGGAGCCGTAAATTGAGAGAAGGGAGCCATGTGTGCGCCATTTATATGAGGGATTAAATGGAAGTTGTTTGTAATAAGGCACTTAGTTAGTCTTATAAGTAAATCTATAACCCATGCAATCCCATTACCCACTATAAATTGTGTCATCTAGATAATGAGCACATGTGATTATAATAATAAAAAAATCAAAGGTGTGTCACCTATATGGTGACCGTTCGGTTATGGGGGGTTGGCCCATGGTTCAAATTCAACTAGTTAGTTAAGCACTACATATGTTAAGTTTATTTAATTTAATTTAGTGTAGTTTGTGTGTTGTAATATATAACGGGTATTAGGGTATTCGGGGACCCTAACTGGCTCAGAGAAAGAAAAATAGTGTCATTGACAATATTTTTAGGTTCCGGGTTAAGTCCGGTTGTTCGGTTGGATATCAATCCGTTAAAGTGCTTAATAAGTGTATAAAGTGTCGTTAATATTATTTCTAGTGACACAATAAATTCCCGACACTTTGGAAAGTGTCTAGTAATATTTTTCTCATGTTTTGGCACTTTACTAGTTAGCTTAATGCTGAATTTTTATTTAAAGTGCAGAATTTTGTACTCAAAGTACGTTTTAGGCACATCCGGTCACTATAATTATCACCTAGTGACGCAGTTCTACAATCCTCACCTCCCTACACTCCCTACTAGTGTAGTAATCTATTCCCGGCTCATACTGGCCTTAGAGACAGTAACTGTCTAATGCTGGCTATGTCAGCATGTTTACTGGGTTATCCGTATAGTGGGTTCACTGTGCTTTTTGTGCATCTAGGTTGTCACTGATGTTTGTGTAAAAATAATAGAGTGACAGTATAAAATGTGATGCATGTGTATGTATGTATCAGAAATCAGTAAACAGTTTAATCACAGTTGCAAGCAAGCACAGTAATTAAGCAGTAATTAAATATTAGTTTGTTCGTACGGATACCTGGTTTGGTGAGGGTTGTCACATAAAGTGTCCAGCTTCTCCACAGTTGTAGCAGACTGTTGCTTTCTTCTTCCTACAATCTTCTTCTTGATGCCCTGGAATTTTGTAGAAATTGCAATACCCTTTGCATCTTCCCAAATGTTTTCTTTTGAAGGTATTGCAAAATGGAGTAGGGGGAGATTGCATAGTCCCCCTTCTCTTGAAGTTGCTACTATTACCCATACGGAATCCTTGGGTAATCTTTTGGGCTACTTCCTTCTTCCGGTTTTCTTCTCTTGTGCGTACCAACTCGTCAGTTAGGGTATTAGCTAATTCCACAACAACGTCAATAGTGCGAGGTCTCGCAGCTTTAACGATATTACGAATTTCACCAATCAATCCCCAAATATAGCGGGAAATAAGC
Organism: Helianthus tuberosus; assembly: GCA_030545235.1. Taxonomy (NCBI): domain Eukaryota; kingdom Viridiplantae; phylum Streptophyta; class Magnoliopsida; order Asterales; family Asteraceae; genus Helianthus; species Helianthus tuberosus. Next base: position 6,532 of record JARYGA010002447.1, read on the forward strand.
ACCGGTTCTGGCGAAGCCAGGGTTGCTACCACTCTCGCATACTCGAAGATTGTCGAAGTATACCCTCGACAATCTACACCCATCATCCGATGGTTCAGGAACTTATTTGCCATTTGTTCCATTTCATATTCAGGACAAAATTTTCTTTCTATTACCTGCTTAAATTCTTCCCAACTCATGGCATAGGCCATATTTCTTTCTTTGGCTTGAAGTACTGTATTCCACCATTCTAGCGCCCCTTCTTTAAAAAGATGCGACGCATACATGACCTTGTCTTCCTCTGCACATTTACTTATCATAATTACTGCTTCGGTTTTCTCCAACCAATGCAGTGCCGCAGTCGCCCCTTCATTGCCTGCAAATTCAGCTGGTTTACAGGCAAGAAACTCCTTGTAAGTGCAACCAGGCGTTGCAACTTTCATTTTCTTAAGAAGTGGGGCTTGCAACCCGTCATTGTCATTATTAATATGGTTGCCACCTCCGTTTATACTATTACTAAAATTGTCGCCTTGTGTGCGTTTGCTATGAATAATTTGTTGAGGTTTAATAGGTTTCTGGGCAGCAGCAAGGATTGCTGGAATAGCATTGGCTATTCCTTGAGCAACGATATTTTCGATATCTTGCTTAGTCATAAATTGATCTCCCTGATTTTGCTCAGATTGATTAACTTCATTAACTGGTTCATTAGCAGGTCCCATCTGGTAATTAATATATATAATTTATTAGCATAAATAAATAATAACTATATGTAAAATAATCGCACAAGAATCATACCACACGTATATCAAAATTGTCGATTTCTCGACTTCCATTTTTATAGATTATATTATGCGTCCGTACACACTTGTTATCTTACAAAAGTTTTATTTTTAGGTTATTTTACAGGATTTATATTTTACTTATTATTATTATTATTATACAATCATATTTTCACAACCATACTATCTCTTATCAGCTATTTTCTTAGAAACGATGCTCCCTTTCATCATACTTCCAGGAGATCTGTTCTCCCACCTCCCGGATCCTATTTCCTGCATTTATCAGCTCCTCGCGAAAGTGGCGAAGTTCAGCTAGGTTTCCATTGCTCATTGGTGGGTTTGGTATAGGTTCTGGGTCGAACTGAGGGAAAAAGGTATAAGGATTATTAAGGAGGTTTTGAAACTGCCAGTCATTAGTCCACCATTCGTCCATTTCTCCTAAAGGTTGGGTGTGGATTAAAGGTTCTGGGATGACTGGTTCCAAATTTATTAGAAGTTGTGTTTCAACAGGATAAGGAAAGAGGTTATTATTGATAGCCTGATAATATCACAGCTTGCCAATACGTTATCCAATTCCTCCTGTAATGGCAATTCCTCGACTTGCCTAGAGCTTTCCCCAATTTCCATTTCTGTTTGCCTAAAACCTTCCCCAATTTCAATCCCTTTTCCTTTATCGATAGGATTTTCTATTTTGGAAATTTTTCTAGTTGCTGGTTTCCTCCTGCGTACTCGCCTCCAACCTACAAATCTTCTCTTTTTATTAGGCTTTGGTTTCTCCGGAGGTGGAGCTTGGAATTCCATAGGTTCTTCTACATCGGCTATGTATCCAGTAAAGTCTTTGGAAACTTCGATTTTTACAGGATAAAGATTGAGATTCTGAAGGGCTTCAGATAACTCATTCATGCTGTTTTAGCATATATGCAAAATGCACACAAAATGCTAAGTTAGATTTTTATAAAAAATTTACAGGTAAACATTCAAGTATTATTGCATAACGTGTAATTACTTTAATACAAAGGATAAATGAAAATTAAAACATACTAGGGTTTATTGTAAACTTATTTATTTACTGGGTAAAATTTTCTTTAGAGTTTCTGGTTTGTAGATGATATGGGTGCTAATACTGGGTCAGGGTGTTGACAGTTTAGAGGTTAACATTTACTGCTACAGTGGCTAACATGTAGAGATCTGCCCATTTTTCATCTAACTCGTCTTCCCATGGTGGGTTATTGCCTATTTTCAGAGTTTCCTTATTACCCATCATTCCTTTTTGTTGGGACTTCTTTATTTTCTCTTGACTTTTTCTAATAATCAAACTTCTTTTATTAGGGGAAAGTGGTTTCTCATACTGTGCCTTACGAACAAATATTCCCTCCTCAGTATCTACTGAGTACTTTGAGGAATGTGATAGGGATGAGGATCCCATATCTATTGGTACACTATCTAATTGAAGATAGATGTCCGAAAGTCTTTGTTTACCCATACTGTAACTAACAAGTAGTCAGTCAATAAAACACATAATCACAATATGGCAATCATAAAAATTAAGTATTTCTTAAATACTTAATAGGCTTAAATCAGTGGCTCTGATACCACCTTTTTCCTGTCACGGCCCCAGCCCCGGTTTGACCCGGTCAGGAGCCGCGGGACAGGAACCCGTGGTATTTAATTTATGCGACAGCGGAAGATTTTGAAAGGAACTTTTAAAACTTGAAATGCCCGATTATTTTATTTCATACTTCGGGATAAACCCCGTAATTTACAATAGAGGAATTTTACTAGGAAATTCCCTGATTTATTAAAACATGTTTATTTATTTTAACTGAGCCACCTCTTCAAGCTTGTTAGTGCTCCTTAGCACGTTTTTCTTGATTTACAGCAGGTCGCCTGAAACATGTTTTAAAAATATTTTGTCAATGGGAAATACTGGTGAATCATTCATTTTGCACAAAATGACACATAGTTATAAATTACAGCATAAGAGCGATTACAATGGCTTTTATCTTATTTTTATCTAGCGCCGTGTCACCTGGTGACGATGGTCATACCACTATTGGGTCTTTCCCCAAGTAGTGACATTTATCACTGTTAGGATTTATTAACCTAACTCGTGAGAAATTAGTAATGTGCACAATACCCCACTAGCCAGTGATTTAAGATAACCACGACTTAATCCCTGTAATTATAACAATTGGAAATGGAGTATTGTAAAATACTTTTGATAAAAGAGAATGACTCACATTGCAGATTTAATACGGGCAGAGTCTAGCCTACTGATTAGCCTTGTTAACCTAATTCAAATAACAATGCACACGAAAAACTAGGTTAGTAACTTTAATCCAAGTTTGAGCAGCACTTAAACATCCATTGGATTGGTTTCTATCGATCGGACATTAAATCGTAGCAGCGATTGAGTTATTACCCTGTTATTGGGGTAGCGTTTCGTGATTGTGTGTGTATTTGTAGTATACAGACAATAACTCAACGTACGAATTGAGTTTTTACGTCGAACCAACGTAGGAAATCAAGTCCCACACCCCTATATTTATACCTGGAAAACAGCCCCCTCGCGTGGCGCGAGGGGCTGTCGCGTGATGCGAGGGGTGCCACCCTAACATAGGGTAGCCCCGTGTCTGCATAGCTCAGGTGAGTTGGCCGTTCATGCAAATTCAAATTACACGTAAAACTGTATAGATAATACTAACGGGGAAATACCCCCTGAGTTTTAGGGGCCCTGATCCTGATTCCGATTGTTCTGAAAATTTTAGGGTTTATGCAGGATCACTTGGGGGTCTTAATTAGGGTTTTCTATTGGGCAAATAAAATAATAATTAATAGTTTTGATGAGAGTTGTTACACATATTCAATTCCTTTTGCCCGGAAACATACCTTAAACTCTTATGATCGGCGAATATGGTAAACTTACTACCATAAAGGTAATGTCTCCAAATCTTAAGGGCAAAAATTTTAGCTCCTAATTCCAAATCATGTGTTGAATAATTCTCTTCATGATTCTTAAGTTCTCTAGACGCGTATGCTATAACCTTTTGGCGTTGTATTAATACACATCCATAACCTAATTTAGAAGCGTCCCAATAGATTACAAAATCTTCAGTTCCTTCTGGTAACGCTAGTATGGGTGCATGGGTTAATCTATGCTTAAGAATTCTAAAAGCTTCTTCCTGTTTTGTCCCCATTCAAACTTAATGGATTTACAGGTTAACTTAGTTAAAGGAATGTCTATTCTGGAAAAATCTTGAATAAATCTTCTATAATAACCTGCCAATCCTAAGAAACTTCTAACCTCGGTTGGTAATTCAGGGTTTTTCCATTTGGTAATCGCCTCGATCTTTGTTGGATCCACATGAATTCCTTCATGATCAACTAAGTGTCCAAGAAACTGTACTTGTTTTAACCAAAACTCGTACTTTGAAAATTTAGCGTAAAGATTCTCCTTTCTTAATAGACTTAAAAGTGCGTGCAAATGTTTTGCATGTTCCTCTTTACTTTTAGAGTAAATTAGAATATCATCTATAAAAACAATTATGAATTTATCCAAATATGGCTTACATATTCGGTTCATCATGTCCATAAATGCGGCTGGGGCATGGTTAAACCAAATAGCATGACAGTAAATTCATAATGGCCATACCTTGTTCTGAATGCGGTCTTAGGAATATCCTCTTCCTGTACCTTTAACTGATGATATCCTGACCTTAAATCAATTTTAGAGAAAAATCGCGCTCCTTGCAATTGATCAAACAGATCATCGATTCTCGGTAGTGGGTACCGATTCTTAATCGTGACCTTGTTTAATTCACGGTAGTCAATGCACATACGCATTGATCCGTCCTTATTCTTAACGAACAAAATCGGTGCTCCCCACGGTGATGAGCTTGGCTGTATGAATCATTTTTCCAACAATTCATCCAATTGTTTCTTTAATTCCTGCATCCCTGCTGGTGCCAAACGGAAGGGTGCTTTGGCAATCGGCGCTGTTCCTGGCAGTAGATGGATTCTGAATTCAACTTCTCTGTCCGGCGGTAGTCCTGGTAATTCTTCCAGAAATATATCTGAAAACTGAGACACTACTGGAATGTCTTTTAGTTCTTTTCCTTTAGTGTTAGTGATTATAGAAATCAAATACACTATAGATCCTTTTCTTATATAACTTGCAGTTTTCATCACAGAGATAAATTTCGTGGATCTAGAGGGTTTATCTCCTTTAATTGTGATCTTTTCACCTTTTGGTGAATTTACTTGGATTGACTTTTGATCACATAAAATACTAGCTTTATTGGCTATTAACCAATCCATTCCTAAAACAATATCAAATCCTGCCAGATTCATTGGGTAAAGGTTTGTAGTAAACTTTTGATTTAAAATTTCTTCTCTTGCTCCCTGCAAGATTTCAGAAATCCTAACTGTTTCTCCATTAGTTGTCTCTACTAGACATTCTTGTGGTAGTTTAGTTAATGACTGATTTAGAAGTTTGCAAAATGAAGTATTAATAAAACTTTGGTTTGCACCAGAGTCAAATAATACTTTAGCAAAAACATCATTAACTAAAAACGTACCAGCTATGACATCCGAAATCATCTTGGCTTCATCTGCAGTCAGAACGAATGCTCTAGCATTTTTAGTGTTCTTGTTGTTCATAGCTGGAGCCAATTTCGGACAATTCGGCTTGATGTGACCTTTTTCTCCACAGTTGTAGCATAGTCCATTACTGGATTTTCTCCTACAATCTTCTTCCTTGTGTCCTGGCATCTTGCAGAAATTGCAAAGAGTGGAGCATTTTCCCGAATGCTTTTTCTTGCAGACCTTACAGAATGGTGCAGAGGTAGAACCCATATTCCTACGGTTGTAATTCCCAGAACGGAATTCTTGAGTAAGCCTTTGGGTTAGGTTCCTCCTCTAGTCTTCTTCTCTAGTACGGATTAACTCATCTGTCAAGGTATTAGCTAGTTCTACAGCTTCCTCTATAGTTTGAGGTCTAGCTGCCTTGACTATATGTCTAATCTCTCCAATTAATCCCCAAATGTAACGGGAGATTACTGGCTCTGGTGATGCAAGGGTTGGTACTATTCTAGCATATTCAAAGAATGTGGTAGTATAACCCTTACTATCTACCCCGGTCATCCTTAAGTTCAGAAACTTATTTGCTATCTGTTCTTTTTCATTGGGAGGACATAATTTCCTTTCTACCATATTTTTAAATTCGTCCCATTCCATGTAGTATACCTTATCACTTCCTCTGGACTGGAGGATAGTGTTCCACCATTCTAAGGCTGAATTCTTAAACAGATTAGAAGCAAACATTATCTTATCTTTTTCAGAACACTTGCTTATTTTTAAAACAGCCTCAGTCTTTTCTATCCAGCGTAGAGCTGCAATGGGTCCTTCATTGCCCGAGAATTCTATTGGTTTGCAAGACCGGAATTCCTTATAAGAACAACCATAAGGCATGGTTCTTCTTCTTTTGGGAATGGGCGCTTGAAGTACGGGTCCATTGTTCACGTTGTTTTCTGGTTCAATTGGTCGCTTACTGCTATGTTTACTTTTATTATTCGCTTCTTGAACCGTTTGAATAATAAATGGCATTGCATCTATAATTCCTTGTACCACTATGTGTTGAACGGCACTATTATCCATTTGGTTTCCATTGTTATTGATGCTCGGATTCTCATTAACCAAGTTAATGTTACTCTGGTTATCATTATTCAGATTTTCTTGATTTCCTTCGTCGGCCATCTGAATTTTAAACATTTATCCCATATTAATATCACAAAATAATATTTAATATAGTCAATCACATGACACGCAATTTAGCCAAAAGCGTCGATCATTGCGACTTTACTCTATTCATCTACTATGCATCTATTACACACCAGTACTGAAATAAAATTACAATACCAACTGAAATAAATAATAGTAGGCATCCGTACACACATATTTTATTATTATTACTATTACCGTTTCCATTCTCACATTCACGGATATGGATTCATCCAAAAATCCATATTGCGCTCGTCATACTTCCAAACGAGTCCCTCTCCCACCTGTCGCATTCTCTCACTACTTTCTAGAATTTCCTCACCAAATGTCCTAAGTTCTTATACGTTTTCTGCACTCATTGGGGTGCAGGTTCTAGGACTGGGTTCGGAATCTGGGGTGCGGGTTCCTGGTATGGGGGTGTAGGTGCCTGGAATCGGTAAGGATCTTCTAAAATTTCCCTAATGTATTCGCCGTGGTAATAGGGATCTAAAGGATCCATACCTGGATAGGCTCCTAGGTTCCGCATGGGTGTGTCTTCATGTATTGGGTAACGTTGCACATAGTCCCTAACTTCATCCCACCAGGGATCGTAATTTAGGTCTAGGGGGTTTGGTGCTGGTACCCTAGGGATTTCTTCTGGATTGAAATCATGCATTTCTACTTGGTTTTCAGGGTTTTCTATTTCCATCGGTTGGTTAGGGATTGGTGGCTGTGGTTGGGGTGCTATTATTCGCTCCAGATTAGGGTCAGCTGCAGTGGTTGCTAGAATGTGACTATTGGCTATACCCCTATTTATCATATCCTGGGCATAGGCATCTGTCTCTCTCTTAGCTGCGGCTAGTACTCTCTGGTCTTGTAACTTTTTCATACGTTTTCTATGCTCGTGTGCCCCTCTACTGAACCATCCCCTCTTTCTCTGAGGAAATGGCTCTTCTGACTGAGCCTTAAACACAAAGATTCCTTCTTCCATATCAGCAGAGTACCCTGAGAGGGCAGGCTGAGAAGAGGAGGTGCCTTCGCTTCTAGGTGAACCAGACAATTGACGGTACCCGTCAGATGGTCTTTGGTCGCTCATATTGTAAACTAACAAATAGTCAAATAACACATAATAATTAAATACAATTATGCACGTATTCCTGTAATTTATTTCCTAACAAATTAAATTTTGATGTCAGCGGAACACTTCTGTTGCTGAATCAGTGGCTTAGCTCTGATACCACCTTCTGTCGCAACCCCCGATCCCTGATCCCCGGGAACGGGCGGCCGCGAGCCAGCTTCGGTGGTATCGTCTATTGTCTAATTTGGCAGCGGAATTTTTTTCATCAGGACCGTAGTTAGGAAATATTTGATTAGAGTAAAATACCACATTTTCATAATATTAAACAAAATGGGATAAAACCCAAGTTCATAGTACCCACGTTCTCATAGGAATAAATCCTATTTTATTTAATAAAAACATCTATTTTATTTTTAGGTAACTTTATTGCCACTTTTCCAAACCTTCAGTGCTGTCCAGCTGGCTTCTATTTGGCTTTCACAATTTGTTACCTGAAACGCGGTTTAAAAACATTTGTCAGTAGGAAATACTGGTGAGTGAATCCTAGTTTAATCAAGTTTAATAAGAAAAACCCAGTGTACAGTATTGAGGGCGATCTCGCAATTATATTTGTTTCCAAGACATAACAATTAACATCCATGGTACTGTCAAACCCGACTTGTGAAAATGTTACTCCTTGACCAGGTGGTAACAAATTTTGTTTACAAAACCCCAACATACTCATGATAATTGTATTCTTACAAATACTCAATAACTGTTATTCGCATGGAAAAGTATTTAAGGTTTTGTATAAACAGTTCACAAAAAGGTTTACAAAAAGTGGATCAACTCTCATTGCTGTCTTAGATTTTCCGTAAGGGTTTCCTGGTGACAATCTATAATTTACACAAATGCACACACGTTAGTATAATAACCCATTTTAACATTAGTAATACTCTCCCCGAGACGGCATTCCAACGACTACGTCGGGCATAACCACGACAGCCGTTACGGAACCCTAGATCAATCAGGCAGTGTATCTAATACGTATCCAGGGGTTATAATACTTACAACGGAGCAGAACTTCTCTAATTAGGGGGGTATAATACCCGAGTATAAAGCCTATTATCAGAAATTGAGATTGAGAAAGAAACTTTGAACGAATTTGAATGAAATCCGATGGCCTGCTTATATAGTTGCTGAGTCTGGTTCTCTCGCGGCCCGCGTAACACAAGGGCAGGGCCTACGCGGACCGCGTTGACTCCAGGTCAATGTGTAGCCCATCCGGATCAGCAACTAGACTCGACATGTGTTGGGCCACGTGGCCGCACCGGGCTGCGCCACCTTTTGAGCCTCTAGCGACCCGCGTAAGGGTTATGGGGTACCTTACGCGGCCCGCCTCAACTTGAATTTTTGTGTTTTTCATTTATTTTTAATGCTATATTGTATTTCGGGCTCGGTTTTCACATACGGGGTGTATTTAAAGACATATTGGGACATTTTAAAATATTTTGGGGTGTCGGAAAATATTCGAGGGTGTCGGTTTATTTTGGATTGTTACACATATCATGTGAGCTAATAATAAATTCTACTTTCGGGTCTTGATTGAGTCTTGGATTGTACGGGTCACTGATCTAAAGAGCACACGGGTTTGAGTTCAAGTACTTACTTCCTTGTACTTGATTTCGCTCAACCCCGGGCTCTGATACCAACTTGTAACGCCCTAGTTTGAACACAAGATTTAACCATTTAATTTGCAGCGGAAGTAAGGATCACTCAACCCCGGGCTCTGATACCAACTTGAGACCCAGTATGAGTCAGAAATTAAGTACTACACTAGCATAGAGTGTAGGGAAGTAAGGATCACAAAACTGCTTTTCTAGGTGATAGTTTAAGTGCCGGAAAGTGCCTAAACCTCACCCAAAGTGCTGAATTTAGCAAAATTCAGCATAAGTCAGCATTTAAACACATTAATTTTATGCCGAAACATGGTTAAATTGTAACGCCCTAGTTTGAAAACAAGATTTAACCATTTAATTTGCAGCGGAAAACGATCCCCAATTTTTTTTTGTTTACTAATACACAAAAACAACATATTTCCAAAGTAAAATCTTTTAAAGAATTATCTAGGTGTTACGATTCTTTCTTTATAGATGATTTTTATAACATATTTAATGAATCATCCATCACTGCTTGACTCGTACAACCAAATCTTCAGACCCAATCTTTAATCTCAGAGTTGGCTAGGCTTGTGAACCTGTGGACATCAATCATCATAATCTGAATTAGCAAAGCTAAGTGAGGGTTTTTAGTGCTCTATACACACATTTTCTACTTCGTCACAACCATTATTTGTCAAATATCCATACATGTACTAACATTAAGTGTTAGAGTACTAACTATCATGGCTAAACAAAATCAAATGCATGACTAGTTTGTTACTGCGTTCAAATCTTCATGAATAAACTCCCATCACGCATGCCAGAGCTTGCTAATCCATCTTAGCATATCCAAGAGTTAGAAAACACAACCGTGAGCATTTCAATCGCAAACGATTCACTACTCATGCATGTACCTCAACACGATGATTAAACGCACACACATAGTAATATATGCTAAACTTACATTCTAGCACATAAGTCATATTCCATACGTCTTACAAGATTATGTTTATGTTAAGTGATCATTCTAATCTAATCAAATGGATTCCGAACACAACATCTTAAGATTTCAACTTTCCTTCAATATTTAACCCACATGGCCAATTAATTACTACATGAAATACCATACTTCCATCATCAACAAATTAACCTACATGATCTTTATTTTTATCATTCACCATGGACTTTCAATAGGTACAATAAAATAAGCATATGTTATGTGTTCATAATCTTAATAAAATCGAAAGTAACAACTCATACCAAAACAAATATAAACCACTCACCTTTGCCCGTAGGAAAATAAGATTGATCGTGTATGCAGATTTTCTTGGAGCCGACTTGCAATGAGATCCACTTATGTAGTCGTGTTTATTTTTGCATCACAAAAGTTTCTACGGTCTCGGATTTCATATACAACTCCATTAAACCATCCATGCATCATAATCAAGTTCCCGATTTTCGCACAAACAAACTGTTACAAACTAATCAGTGTCAAAACCATCCATGAATTTCGCAGTCCCAACCATTGGATTTTAACACTAATGAGTTATAAAGCTACTGTCAAAATTTGGGCTCAATCCAACGATCGGATCTCCTGGAAAAAACGCAAACATTTACGAATGCATTTTATGTTCCGAAAATCCAAACAGCTGCGATTTGAGATGTAAACCACCAACCTCCGGAACACATTTCGCATTTCCAACCGTTGGATGTTAACACTAATGAGTTTGAAAGCTACAGTAAAAATTTGGGCTCGATCCAATGGTTGGTTTTCTAGAAACATCCAATTCTTTTAGACCGCACAAAATAAAACGGAAATCACATAAACGAATCTAACTTTCTGACATCTAGAAACGACTTTAAGTTGAGATTTTTGAGAAAACAGAGCTTACCATTGCATTCTTATCGTCGAGAGATGATTTCGGGTTGAAACCCGCAACTCCGGCCACCACCGGCCGCCGCAAACCGCCATCGGACCACCATTAGACCACTTCTTCCTTTCTCTCTCTAGTTCCATGCATTTCTCTCTCTAACTCCAGCCATATTTTGTTACAAATGAGCCTAAATATGGATTTTTATACATTTAACTTTTTTATAATTGCAATATACACCCTCAAGTTTATTTTCTTACAACAATGCCCCTTTATGTTTGGGTAAGTCACAAGATGAGGTAACGATATTTCCCCGAAGCGAACCTATTGATTTCTACTTCACTCAAAATGGGATGTTACAAGTCTACCCCCCTTAAAGTTGGTTTCGTCCTCGAAACCTCTTAATTTCTACTCTTGATTCATCCCTAGCCTTGAGCTAGTGGTAAGATCCTTGTACACTCTAATTTACATCTATTTTGAGTGGTTAAAGTAGTATCATAATCAAGAACATTAAGAACACTAAAGAACATAAGCATGGAACTTGAACATAAGCTTGATTTATGAAGTAATCTTGATGAAACTAAGTTGTTTATGAGATGTATGCTTGTTGATCTTTGATTATTTGTAGAAATGATGTTGATCATCATAACATCTTGCTAAATCATGATTAGAAACATAGTTTAGCAAGATGAGAAAGTGAGAATGTGGTAGGATGAAAGATCATCCACACTTAAATCATGAACTTGAGAAGAATACTTTGGTTTCTTGAAAAAAAATATAATCAAAGTGGGTTAATAATCATATAAATCTAAGATTTATGAATGGTTTTCCAAAAGAACCAAGTTTGAAATATGAGTTTTAGTAGATCATGGTTCTTACATAAACAAACACTATTTTTAATGGTTAAAAAAGTGTAGAAACACTTGTGTAACAAGAAGATTACATAAAGAAGCATTTTTAGAAAATGTGTTTTGAAGTTGTAAACATTTAAGTCTTTCAAGAATGATGTTTTTATATAAACAACCATACTTTGGAGGATAACTAAACCCACTAAACACACTACTAAGTTACTACAACTTTTCATAAACTTTCAAGTTCATGAATTAGTGGAATAAGCATGATTTTGGCAAAATTGGTAAGTGTAAGTTGTTTAGTGTTGATTGGGGATTGATTGTGGTGATTTTACAAAAGAAAATGATATGCTTAAATGCACTGAAACCTCCATTTTTAGGGGAAACTATGGCAAAATTTTCTAAAAATACAAACACTTAGAAAAATATTTTCAAACAAATATTAACCAAGTGTATTTTAAACCATACATTGTTACATAAACTTTGCCATAAATTTTGGTTACAAAATAAGAATATTGGAGGTTGGTTTCTACCAATAAAAGTGACTAGATATATATTTGGAATATATATATACATTAAAGACGCATATGTGTGATTATTTGTATACTTTGTGTAATAGTTATATTATTCTAGGACTTGAAATAATATAACACATTAAAACACCAAGAATTACGATCCAAAATATTACCAAAATCTCAAGGAATAAATATACAAGTTACACACAAAATATTGGCGAAACCGAACAAGAAATGTAACTTACAAAATATTCCGGAACTTAATTCGCAAGTATATTTTGGTAAGTAATATTTTGGACACAAGGAAGTGAAAATGTGATTTTTGCAATTATTACAAAGATATATCATATTCTTGACAAAGAGAAAATATATTTTTTTGGGAAGTAAAAAAAATATTTTCTTGGGATTTCTAGAAGATATATAATTTTTGGGAAAAATATATATTTTCTTGAGTACACTTGAAATACATTATTTTTGGATAAAAAAAAATAAGTTTATATATATTTTCTAAGTTAGACTTGAAAATATATTATTTTGGAACTACAAATATTTTTGCCAAAAGAAAAATCACAAATAATTTTTCTAAGTAATATTTCTTAAATATATATATATTTTGGAAATATATATATGGGTAGACTTTTATTAGAAATAATATTCCGGAAGGTTTAATATAAATTGAAGTATATGAATACTTAATGAATACAATAATATACGTATTCTCACACGTATAAATACTCACCGGAATACGATACCGAAACATGGCAAAATACACAAATATAAGAATGCGAATACACATGTATAAGATACCCCCATCCTTGGGAAGGAAATACAAGAATCAATACTTTGGAAGTATTAAGTGATATATATTATTCAACAATTATTCCAAATTTTAATAAATACAACTTAAGTTGAAATATTAATTATTTTGACAATTATTATATAACTTGGAATAATAACATAAGCATAAAAGAAACGTAACTCAGAAACGTTAACACTAAGTCAAGGCACGACCCGTTCGTCTAATAGACATTAGTACGTTGTAGGTAGTCGTGTTCACCGGAGAAGTACGAGTTACGATTGTTGAAGACGCAAGACTGTGAGTTCATGCCCCCCTTCTCTTTTAACTGTTTTCAGTTTTATAACTTCGGGGGTGAAATACATGATACAACTGTTTACAAACTTTTTATACATGGTACGGTTAGCTAAGGAAGGGTACTACTTGATCATGTGAGTGGTGGGTACAACACTTAAGGCCATTAATCCTCGTTGTAGGACTGAGGGACATGAGTGATAGATCTATTTAGAGGTAGCGAGCCCACACCCATGCGGACCAGGGTGGCCCATGTGGTGACTATGTCTTATTCCCGGAGACAAATCTGCTAGGTTTGAGTTTTCCTGCATCACTTCACACATATCAACGGCCTTGCAAACCATTGGTGATCTGTTTTCCTTGTTGTTTTCATACCATGATTTACATACATACAGACATACATTCAAAGGTTTACTCATACATACAAACAAACACATGAACTCGCTCAACTTTTGTTGATGTTTTCAAAATACATGTATTTCAGGGAATTAGTAAGTGGATCTGGCGGGCGTTGGAAGTTTTATGCTGCGTAAGGAATAAAGATGTCATCCATGGTCTTTGGGTTTGGTCAGGGTGTCTTATTCCTAGACGAGACATGTCTTCCAAACCTTGGTTTTATTTAATGTCTTTTGATGAGTCCTTAGCGAACTCTTAAAACAATTCGCATGGTTTGTAAAACTTGTGTTTGAAGTCTACGTTTTAAAACAATGTTGTTATGTTTTAAACTTATTTAATGGATGACAAATTTATGGTTTTATCATATAGTTGTTGTTATGATTGAATGCAATGGTATTAAGAAAGTCACACCATAATCACGCTTCCGCAAAAGTCAGGGTGTGACAGATTGGTATCAGAGCTTCGTTGTAGCGAACTAGGATTCCTTCTCGAGTCTAGACTACAATCATTAGGGCTCTCACGAAAATGTTTTCACAACATACTTTCTTTGCATACACGAAACTCCCAGATCCAGGGAGACAAACATTTTTACAAACAAAAGACACGAAACACATTTCAAAGTTTATGTTTATGATTCAGTCTGAGAGGCTGGGTAGTACAGTCTGAGAGACTGGGTGGTTCAGTCTGAGAGGCTGGGTAGTTCAGTTTGAGAAACTTGGAAGTTTAGTCTGAGAGACTGGGTGGGATAGTCTGGGAAGACTAGGATGGATACGTGCATACATTGTTATTGATTACATGCTTATTGATGATTGTTGATATATGTGCATATGTTGTGATTGTTTTGTTACAGACACTATGTCTTTGTCTGAGAGTGGACTGTCTGATACTGTTGACCCCATGGCTATCGTTTCGGACGATGAGATTGTCCCAGAGCCTGAGATTTTTACCTCCGACACTGAGAGTGACCCGGAGATGATGTCGGATGACGACGATGATTTCCAGCCTTTTGCATTACCCGACTTTGGCGACGATGTACCGCATGCTGATGGTTTACCCGACGAGGATCCCTTTCTTATTCCTATTCCTGACCAGGATCATCTCATCCTCGGACATCCCGATGGTGAGCATGCCGTGGTTCTGATCCTCGCCCCTTTGCCTCTTGCTGCTTTTCCTTTCGAGGATTTGCCTTTTGATGACTTGTCTGATGATGATGTCGATCTTTTTATTGATGGTCCCCCTAATGATGCCCAGGGTGATGGGGTTGTAGTTGAGGATGCCATTGTTGTTCCAATTGTTGAGGTTCCTGTTATTGAGGTTTCCTCTGATCATTCTGTTCCAGATTCTTTCGAGTCTGTATCATCCTCCACTCTACATGCATTGGGATTGCAGCGTTACCCCACTGATTCCGATACTGACACGACCCTGTCTGTTTCACCTACTCCTCCACACGACCTTGAGCTTGACCTTGAGCTAGACATTGCCCCTGTCGATCAGCCTGTTGATGCACCCGCTGATCCTGAGCCGATGCCTGCACCCGAGCCATTACCTGATCATGATCCTGTACCTTTTGGCATACCTGATATTACACCGCTTGTACCAGAGCCGATTCCTGCACCCGCTGGCCCTGCTACTTTTGTGAGGCCGATAGACCCTCGATACGATTTCAGCAGCAATGGGTGGATAGCTGATGATGATGATGTACCCCCTTTTGTTGAGCCTGTTACTCCCCCACATACACATGCACCTGTTGATGTTGCCCCTTTTCACCCGATTGTGTCCGATGTTCACCGCACCGACCTACCTGTCACTTTCTTACAGGACATTCCCGCACCCCGTCCAGGGGAAGGCCCGTCCAGTCAGCAGCCTGGCCATGTTCCACACGTGTCAGCAGCTTTTCCTCACATGCCTCTGTGTACACCGACTGCTCATTTTACTTCTGCACCGCCAGGCGAGCCACTCATATGGTTTCCGCCGAACACTATGCCAGTTTCTGATCCATACCATCCCTCCCACTTTATTGGTTACACGAGGGATGAACTACTTTTGTCATTGCAGCTTCAGCAGGAGATCTTGTGTCATAGAGTTATGGAGCTTGAGAGGATTCCACGTCCTCCATCTTGTTCATGTCAATCACCTTTTGCGACTCCACCTGCTCCTCTTTTGCCTTATCCAGATTTTAATGTTCGATTTCTCACTATGGAGCAGTAGATCAGCTATCTGTTGTGACATGTTTACGATCTTGAGGAGGATCTCGCGCATGTGCGCAGCTTGCTTTTTGTTCCTCCACATCCTCCTCCACCACCATCAGCATAGCCGGTTTTTGGTTTTATGTAGGTAGCTTGCTTTTGATGAGAGTATCGCTATTGAGCCTAGCCTGCACAGCCTTTTGGAGACCACTTTTTTAGTATATGACTGTTGTAGATTGATAGACATTTTGGACAAGGGTAGTGTGACCCTATGTTCCCTTTTGATGTGATACGATACATTTGTAGAACATGTAACTGTATTCGTGGTCGATAATTTATGAAAGCTCAATCGCAATGTTCTCATTATATACACTGTTAAATTATACATTGGTAACATGAATGTGATGTTATATGCTTGCTTGCGTTGATAAATGCTACTACATACGCGTACTATATACTTAACATACTTATATACATAAGACCTGACCCATACAATCTTCTGTATAGAAGATGCCTCCTCGAAGAAACAACCAGTTGCCCACAACAGAGGCTGAGCAACAAGAACGGATTTCACAGGCAATAGCACAACACGAGGCCTTGCGCTCTGAACACAGTGGAGGTACCTCAGGAAATAACCCACCTCATGGTAATGTTTAAGTCACTAAAGACACATTACGCTACGTTTGGATATTCCATGTGCGTTGCTAATGCTTTCTGTGAATGATGTTGCTTGTACAGGCTGTACCTACAAGCAGTTCCTTGACTGCAAGCCTTTGAATTTCGACGGCACTGGAGGTGCTGTAGCTTTCGTTAGATGGGTTGAGAAAACCGATTTTGTGCTGAGAATGAGCAAGTGTGCGCCGGAGCACCAGGTCACCTACATTTCGGGACTTTTCTTAGACGGAGCTCTATCATGGTGGAACATCCAAATTCAGACTTTGGAAGAGGAAGCTGCTTACGCTATGACATGGGACGAGATGAAAGAACTCATGCGCAAGAAGTACTGTTCAAGGGCTGAGATCTAGAAATTGGAAACTGAATTTTGGAATCTTAAGATGGATGGTCCTAAGATCGCTGAATATGTGCAAAGATTCCATGACTTATCTCACGTTGTTAAGCGAATCGAGCGTTATTGGCACCCCAAATCATGAGCATGGTGACAACGTCAAAGCCTTCAACGATCACTGAGGCAATTGATCTGAGTGTGGCATTGACGGAAGAAACGATTAGGCTGAACAAGTTCTCAATCTCTAATGGAAAGAAGAAGGAGACTCATGTCGAGTCATCTGGAGAGAACAAGCGGAAGTTCTCCAACTTCAAGAAAGGTACTCGTGCGAGCAATGCCAACAAGCGTAAGGACGCTAACCCGCCAGTTGAAGCACAAGTTGCTGCTACTGGTGGTGCTGCTGGGATTGAGATCAAAGGAAAAGGATACTTGGGCACCTTGCCCAAATGTAATGCATGTCAGTATCATCATGCCGGCCAGTGTAGAGTTAGAAAGTTCGAAACTTGTGGAAATAATGGTCATTCGAAGGAGACGTGTTGGGTTGGCACTGGTCGTGCGAGTAGTGGCCAGAGAGGAAATGGCAATGGAAGCCGTGGTGGAAACGGTGATGGTAATAGAAACAACCAGGGAGGAAATGGAAATCGTGGTGATTTTGGAAACCAAGCTGGTAGTGGAAACCGTGGAGCAAACAACAATCAAGGCGGTACTGGGAATAGTCAAGGCTGTTTTAACTGTGGTGATGTTGGGCATTTCAAGAGAGATTTCCCAAAGAACAACCAAGCTTAGGGGAGAGTCTTTAACATTGGAGCTAGGGAAGCTCGCCAAGATCTGAACGTAGTCACGGGTACGTTCCCTATCAACCAACACTTTGCATCTGTACTGTTTGATACTGGTGCTGATTATAGCTTTGTATCCCTAGAATTTAAGAAAATGCTTGGGTTAGTAGCTAGTAACCTAGATATTCCGTACTCGATAGAGCTAGCTAATGGAAAGCTAGTAGAGGCAAACTAAGTGATTAGAGGTTATGTAATAGAGCTCGGAGAACATGAGTTTACGCTTGATCTTCTGCCAGTCAAGTTGGGAAGCTTTGACGTGGTAGTTGGAATGGATTGGTTGTCAAGTAACCTAGCTGAGATCGTATGCCACGAGAAGATCATTCGCATTCCGATGGCGAATGGAGAGACGATTGTAGTGCATGGAGAGAAGCATGATACGCCTCTAAGGATCATCAGTTGTTTGAAAGCCCGAAGATGTTTGCAGAAAGGATGTGTTGCCTTCTTGGCACACATCGTGGATAAGGAAGCCGCTGAGCCAAAGCTGTAAAATATCCCAATTGTGAGGGAATACCCTGAAGTCTTCCCCGAAGACTTGTCAGGATTGCCTCCCCAACGACAAGTCGAATTCCATATTGACTTGGTTCTAGGCGCCAGGCCTGTAGCCAAGGCACCTTATCGACTTGCGCCTTCCGAGATGCAAGAGTTGTCGACGCAACTTCAAGAACTTTTGGACAAGGGATTTATAAGACCAAGCTTCTCGCCTTGGGGAGCTCCAGTTTTGTTTGTTAAGAAGAAGGACGGTAGTTTCCGTATGTGCATTGAATACCGCGAGCTAAACAAGTTAACCATCAAGAATCGGTATCCTTTGCCGAGAATTGATGATCTTTTCGATCAACTTCAAGGTTCAAGTTATTACTCCAAGATCGATCTTCGATCAGGTTATCACCAGCTTCGAATTCAAGAAGAAAGTATACCGAAGACTGCCTTCAGGACTCGTTATGGACACTACGAGTTTCTAGTTATGCCGTTTGGTTTGACAAACGCGCCAGCGGTATTTATGGATTTGATGAACAGAGTCTGCAAGCCATATCTCGATAAATTCGTGATTGTATTTATCGATGATATTTTGATTTATTCAAGAATGAAGGAAGAGTATGAGCAACACCTTAGAGCCATTTTAGAGTTGCTCAAGAAAGAGAAATTGTACCCAAAGTTCTCAAAGTGCGAGTTCTGGTTGCGCGAGGTTCAGTTCCTTGGTCACGTGGTAAACGAAGATGGAATTCATGTGGATCCCGCCAAGAACGAGGCGATCAAGAATTGGGAAACTCCGAAGACGCCAACCGAGATCCGTCAGTTTCTAGGATTAGCTGGGTATTATCGCAGATTCATCGAGGATTTTTCAAAAATTGCTCAACCGCTAACATCCCTTACTCAGAAGGATAAGAAGTATGAATGGGGAGATAAACAAGAAGAAGCGTTTCAATTGCTGAAGAACAAGCTTTGCGATGCACCTATCTTATCCCTACCCGAAGGCACCGATGACTTCATGGTGAACTATGACGCCTCACGTCAGGGATTAGGATGCATGCTGATGCAGCGACAGAAGGTTATCGCTTATGCTTCGCGCCAGTTAAAGGTCCATGAGAAGAACTACACCACGCATGATTTGGAATTAGGTGTAGTGGTGTTTGCATTGAAGATATGGCGACATTATCTGTATGGTACGCGCTGTACGATCTTTACAGATCACAAGAGCTTACAGCACATATTTGATCAGAAGGAGCTTAATATGAGACAGCGCCGATGGGTGGATCTGTTAAATGATTATGATTGTGAAATTAAATATCACCCAGGAAAGGCGAATGTAGTGGCAGACGCCTTGAGTCGAAAAGAGAGGATTAAGCACATAAGGGTTAGGGCTTTGGAAATGATTATACAGACAGATCTCTCGTTGCGCATCCGTGCAGCGCAGAGAGAAGCTCTTAAGAAGGAGAATCTTGTGGACGAATATCTCCGTGGGATAGAGAAACAGTTGGTACCCAATAGGGAAGGAACATTGTGTTTCATGGGACGAATTTGGGTTCCCCTCTTTGGTGGTCTTAGAGAAGTAATTTTCGATGAAGCTCATAAGTCAAGGTACTCGATCCACCCAGGATCGGATAAGATGTACCAGGATTTGAAGGATTTCTACTGGTGGCCGAGACTAAAAGGTGATGTTGCAACTTATGTTGGAAAATGCTTAACCTGTGCCAAGGTAAAAGCCGAGTATCAGAAGCCTTCAGGACTTTTGTAGCAGCCTGAGATTCCCATGTGGAAATGGGAGCAGATTTCAATGGATTTTATAACCAAGTTGCCAAAGACACCCAGAGGTCATGACACGATTTAGGTAATCGTAGACCGCTTGACGAAATCTGCACACTTTTTGCCAATCAGGGAAAAGGATAACACTGGTAAGCTAGCTGAGCTGTACCTAAGGGAGATAGTAGCACGTCATGGAGTGCCTATCTCGATTATATCTGACAGAGATGGAAGGTTTGTGTCAAGGATTTGGCAATCTTTCCAAGAAGCGTTTGGTTCACAGTTGAATTTGAGCACTGCTTTTCATCCACAGACGGATGGTCAAAGCGAGAGAACAATTCAGACGCTTGAAGACATGCTACGAGCTTGTGTAATGGACTTGGGTGGTAGTTGGGACACTCACCTACCTTTGGTTGAGTTCTCCTATAACAACAGCTACCATACAAGCATTCAAGCTGTCCCGTTTGAAGCTCTTTACGGACGCAAGTGTCGATCGCCGTTATACTGGGCAGATGCGGGCGATAGACAGCTAGTTGGTCCCGAATTGGTTCAAGAAATGACAGATAAGATTACACAGATCTGAGAGCGCATTAAGGCGGCTCGTGACCGACAAAAGAGCTGTGCGGACCAAAGAAGGAAACTGTTGGAATTTGAAGTGGGAGATATGGTTCTATTGAAAGTTTCACCTTGGAAAGGTGTGGCACGCTTTGGGAAGCGTGGAAAGTTAAACCCACGATTCATTGGACCGTTTAAAATCCTGAAGAGGATTTGTTCTGTAGCATACAAGTTGGATCTACCTGCGGAACTTAATGGTGTACACGATATATTCCATGTATCCAACCTGAAGAAGAGTCCAACACAGGAAACGGTGGTTATTCCTGCTGACGAAGTTCACATTGACGACACACTCCATTTTACAGAAGAACCCATTGAGGTTACGGATTGGAAAGTTAACAAAACTAGAAGGAGTAGTGTTAAACTTGTTAAGGTTCGATGGAACGCATGTCACGGCCCAGAGTTTACTTTGGAGCGTGAGGACCGCATGAAAGCAAAATACCTGCACTTATTCCCTAACACCCCTGCTGCTAATAGTAAAGCTTAAAATTTCGGGACGAAATTTTCTTAACAGGGGGAGAATGTGACAACTATCAAAAATCCAGGTATCCGTACAATTAATTAATCTTGATTAAGTGCTTAATGATTGTGCTAAATTACAATTAACTGCTTTCTGATTATTGCTTAATATACACATGTGCATCACATATTGCAAATGACATATCATTGATTGCATGAGAACTTTATTGACATAAAAGATGCACAAAGCACAGTTAGCACAGTTAACAGACAAACTGGGAAAATGCTGAGTAGTTCAGTACATAGACAGACAGTGTTTTGAGACCCAGTATGAGTCAGAAATTAAGTACTACACTAGCATAGAGTGTAGGGAAGTAAGGATCACAAAACTGCTTTTCTAGGTGATAGTTTAAGTGCCGGAAAGTGCCTAAAACTCACCCAAAGTGCTGAATTTAGCAAAATTCAGCATAAGTCAGCATTTAAACACATTAATTTTATGCAGAAACACGGTTAAATGGTCCTGAATGCTTTCCTAAGTGTCGGGAATTAAAAGTGTCACAAAAAGATACATAAAGGACACTAAACTGCAAAGTTTAGCACTTTAACAAATCAGTATCTAATCGAACAACCGGACACTACCCGAAACACCAAATTTACACTAGAAGCATTGTTTTAATGTTTCCAAGCTAGTTATGGTCCCCCGAACATCATAACACCCCATACAAAATATCTAGTAACTAAAACACTTAACCTACACTTGAAATTGAACTAGATTACAACTAATGATTAAACCTACTCTACATACCCCCCACCTACAATCGGCCATACCACCACCACCATACTTCAAGATTTGATTTCCTTATTTTAATGGATCTTGTTTTACTTTTTGCAATATATTATACATGAGATATAAGAAGAACATGGTTATAAGTAGGATATGAGAGTTCAAGATATCATAATCCACACTCACTTCACACACTCGTCTTTCTCCCTCTCTTGCTCTCCCTCTCGGCCGAACGCTAGCCACACCACCACCATCATCATTCAATCTTCTTCATCCATTCCAAGCATTCACAAAGGTGTTAGAGTCCATACAAGGAAGCTTGGTGGCTTTGGAACTTGAAGGACCTTCTCTATTTGCTTTTATCCTCTTGATTTCTACTCTTGATACATCCCTAGCCTTGAGCTAGTGGTAAGATCCTTGTACACTCTAGTTTACATCTATTTTGAGTGGTTAAAGTAGTATCATAATCAAGAACATTAAGAACACTAAAGAACATAAGCATGGAACTTGAACATAAGCTTGATTTATGAAGTAATATTGATGAAACTAAGTTGTTTATGAGATGTATGCTTGTTGATCTTTGATTATTTGTAGAAATGATGTTGATCATCATACCATCTTGCTAGATCATGATTAGAAACATACTTTAGCAAGATGAGAAAGTGAGAATGTGGTAGGATGAAAGATCATCCACATTTAAATCATGAACTTGAGAAGAATACTTTGGTTTCTTGAAAAAATATAATCAAAGTGGGTTAATAATCATATAAATCTAAGATTTATGAATGGTTTTTGTCACACCCCGATTTCCACGTGTCACCGGTGGGCCCGGTGGGGAGTATCGTCACGTGGTTGGCAACATAATAGTCAAACAACACAATATTTAATATGCCCAGCGGAAGCAAATGAAAGATATAATTCAACCGAATATAATATTGTAATATCAAGTATCACAACAGTCGATTGTTTATCCACAGATGGATCGAAAATAAAATGGAAACAGAAGTTCAACAGACATTAGGCATCTTAAGCTTGCGAGACTCTTTATTGATGCTAAGGAGAAAATCCAGCCTATTACGCTTAGTACCTGCATTTAATCTTTTTGGGAAAATACGTCAGTTTACACTGGTAAATACAATCAACTGACTCATTTTAAAAATGATTAAAAATTGATTTGGATGCACGTGGCATATACATTTTATAACTTGGGATAATTATTTAAATATATAATCTTGTAAAAGAATTACATGTTCCTTATGCGTTCAGTAGCCCGGATCGTGTCCGGGTTAAAGATCAATAGACACACCACATTATTCTTTTATGCACTGACGGGTGTACGCCTACACCCCGCGCTTAAGTCGTGGCCATTTCGTAAAATGATGCCAGGGATATCCGGGACATGGTCATTAACCCCCCAAAGGCTTTAAGTAAACAAAACATATTTAAATGGGCCGATCAAATTATTCAATTAACCACCAAACGATGGAAGATTTGATGCCCGACCAAGCGGTATTTTATATACCGTAACCCAAGCCCGTATAGGGAAAATAAGTTAAAAGTATTTACCTGAGCAAAGTAATAATCACAATAAGCAAATGCAAGTAGCTTTTACTGGTCCTCCTAATCTGGAACGAAGGTTTATAATAACCTATTAGAATCCTAACGAGTCTTTAGTTAAGCTTAAGCTTAGACCGGTTAGTTTCAAAGATACGGTTCGTACGCACGATTAAGCGAAGACCGGATAGAATGTGATTTAGGCCCGACAAGTTCGGAGACTTGCTTAATATGGGTATTTCATACACATTCTGTATTTTCAGATAAAACCGATAAGGTTTGACCCGTTTCGGCTAATTTATGCAAACTAGTTACATAAACCGAACCGAACGCGTAATAAGTGAAACGGGTGAACGTAAGAGCCATATACAGGTTTCCTAAGTTAATATGCTTCAAATATGTTGTGACATCAGTAAGATGTCTTTTATTATGCCCGTAACGAATTTAAACACAAACTATGCCCCGTAGGGGTAGTTTGGTCATTTACAAGGTTATAGAAGAGTTTAAGTATTATCCTGAGTTATAGGTCTGATATAATCAGCAAAAATATTTAATTTAATAAGTTATAACAGTAGGGTAAAGTATATATGTGAAATTTATCAATTATAACCAAACTATGTACCGTAGGGGCATTTTGGTAATTTCACATAAGCCGAAAAGCTCAAAACAGAAGTCTGAGTTTAACAACTTTTGGTTACTGTTAAAATATTATAATTTACCCAAAATATCAGTAGGTATCAACCCTTGTATGTTTAAAATAGTTCTAGTACATACTAAGCGTTAAAACGCTTAAAAAGGCGATTAGAAGCCATTTCCGGGTTCTATACGTAAAGCTGATATTTTTATTATTCCAGAAGGCTTAAAATAATTTATTTATCATATGTAATCAGTAGCAAAAGGTTTGGAGTCAATTAGATATGTAAAACTCATTTTATAGCCCATAAGGGCAAAACCGACAATTACCGGATTAAGCCTACGACTATAAGTTATGCTCAGCCTAAAATTAATTAAAAATCTTCAAAAATCCTAAAATAATATATTACATCAGTGGGTAATAAGTTTGGTGTCAAAAAGTAGGTTTAAATAGGCTATAAGCTAATTACGCCGTTTAATGAACATAAAGCTTTTAATTTACGCTAATGAGCATAACCCTCAAACTATACCTCAAACTAATGTCAAACTTTGGGTACAAGTTTATATATTAGTGACTAAGATTTCTACTCTTTTACATTTTCAAAAATCACGTTTTAAGGTGAAAAGGGCATAATGGTCAACATATGAGCAATTAACGGAATCATGCGTATTAATTGGTTAACTAATGAACCATGGTGTATAATCACAGAGGGTTATACTAGCATGTAACATGGTCCAAATAGAGCTGTTAGGCATTTCTAAAACATACCAAAACGGGTTAGAACTGAAGTCAAAGCAAAAGTCAAAGCTTTGCGACTTTCGGTTCCGAACCGGGTCTAAACAGTAAATTGTCGGGTTGAACATGTTTAGACATGTTCTTACACTAATTACCAAGTTATATTAATGATCAAACAGGTTGTATGTGTTCTACATTGCTAATCATGCATAAATTAGAAATTAAGTATCCTGTTGACTTTTTATTAACTAGTTTGACCCGACATTTGACCTAGTTAGAGTGGGAATCAGGGGGAACCCTTTTAAGGATTTATTACCCACATAATTACCAACTTATAACTACTTTCAATTCGACTAATCACTGGACCATTAGTGATTAATCGTTAAGTCAACTGTTAATTACGACGGTTTGACTTTTAAGCTAAAACTAAGCAAAAACTTAACTAAGAAAGGTTAAGCAAACTTACAAGAGTCCTATGAACGACCAGAGATCACTTGAGAGAAGTCTTGAGCTCCAGAAATGATCCAAAGTGCAGATGGAAGGTGTGAAGAACTTGTTGCAACTTAGTGGCCTTTTATAGTGTTTAATTCACCATAGATTGTTGACATCTAAGTCTACAACTGACCACAATTCATCCACAAGTGTCCCTAAGTGTCTAGGGGTTGCCTAGGGTCGTCCAATATGAGGAAACTCGGATAAAAGTCGATTACAATGGCAAAGGCAGACAAGAACCCAAAGAATTCGTACCAGATAGGCCCTCGCGGCACGCGAAGGCCCCCCCCCCCCCTGGGGCTTCGCGTCGCGCGACACCCTCCTGCACCAAATCAAACTTTTAGATTTTTATGTTTTGGTCCTTGGCTCTTGGAAACTTTGCTACGACATTATTTCTTGCACTTTGAACCCTCCCACTTGACATATAAGGGCTCCAAGACATATACCCACTTTGTTTAGCCCTCGGTTAACTTTATTGTCACCCGAAAAGTCCTAAACTTCAACGTTGACGCTTTTAACCCCTTGTATACGAATTTGATCATAACTTTCTCATACGATAACGAAACTTTATGAAATTTATATCGTGCATTCTAGTGAGCATAATTAACCATTACAAAGCTTCGGGTTTATCAAAAGGTCACTCAGAGGTATAACTTAAACATGTTGACACATTTAACCCCTGTAGTTTGTAATCTCTCACTTTTAGCTTCGTACGATCCATGATTTATTCGTTTGAAGGTATGAGGATCATGTAGGGTTAATGCACAATATATTTATTCACTGTTGACATTTAGAACTCGTATATTAACATACTTTCCATGATTGTCAAAGTTTAATCCTTTAATAACATTCTTTCACACGTTCAAACATATGACACGTGTCAACACATTATAGGATGTGAATTTTCGAGGTGTTACATCCTCACCCCTTTAAAATAAATCTCGACCCGAGATTTACTGTAATAAATAAGGGTACTTTTCTTTCATCGTGGACTCAACCTCCCACGTGTATTCGGGACCTCTACGGGCATCCCATTTGACCTTTACAATAGGCACATGCTTCCTTCGAAGCTTCTTAACTTGTTGATCTTCAATCGACAATGGTTTTTCCACAAATTTTAAGCTCTCATCTATATGCACATCTGTATGTGGTATGACCAGTGATTCGTCAGCGAAACACTTCTTCAGATTGCAGATGTGGAATACATTATGAATACCACTGAGTTCTTCAGGTAAGTTTAGCTTATAGGCAATTGAACCGACACGTTCGATAACCTCGAAAGATCCTATGTATCTCGGGCTTAGCTTGCCTTTCTTACCAAATCGCATCACCCCCTTCCAGGGTGATACTTTAAGCAACACCTTATCACCTACTTCGAAGTAAAAAGATTTACGCTTTGGATCTGCGTAGCTCTTCTGCCTATCTCGGGCAGCTTTGAGACGGTCATGAATCTGGACAATCTTGTCCGTCGTTTCAAAGACTATCTCTGGTCCTGATAATTGGACATCTCCAACTTCCGCCCAACAAACGGGCGTTCTACACTTTCTACCGTATAAAGCCTCGAAAGGCGCAGCCTTAATACTGGTATGGTAGCTATTGTTGTAGGAGAATTCAACCAAGGGTAGGTGGTTATCCCAACTACCACCTAAATCAATCACGCATGCACGTAGCATGTCTTCCAATGTTTGGATGGTACGCTTACTCTGTCCGTCAGTCTGAGGGTGGTAAGCCATACTGAAATTCAAACGCGTGCCCAAAGATTGTTGGAAGCTTTTCCAAAAATGTGACGTGTATCTAGTATCTCTGTCAGAGATAATAGACACAGGTATGCCATGTAAGGCTACAATCTTATCCACGTATAACTGGGCTAACATGTCGGAGCTATAAGTCTCCTTGATGGGTAAGAAATGTGCTGACTTAGTCAGTCTATCAACTATCACCCATATTGTATCATTGCATTTCCTTGTTTTTGGCAATTTGGTGATGAAATCCATCGTCACCATCTCCCATTTCCATGTGGGAAGTTCAGGTTGTTGTAGCAAACCTGACGGCTTTTGATGTTCTGCTTTGACTTGTGCACACGTCAAGCATTTAGCTACATAGGCAGCTACAGACTTTTTCAAGCCTATCCACCAATAATTTGCCCTTAGATCCTGGTACATCTTATCAGCTCCAGGATGAACGGAATATTTAGAACTATGGGCTTCCTGGAGAATAACATCCCGAAGTCCTCCATAAATTGGAACCCATATTCGTCCATTCAATCTCAGAATTCCGTCTTTGCCTTGAGATAACTGTTCTTCAGTTACTCCCAGCTTTTCATAGGGATAGTTAGCTTCCAGCACAGCTTCCTTCTGTGCAGCTAACAACCTTGCATTCAAACTGTTCTTGATTTCAATGCTCTTGGCATTGATTCGGATGGGTTTCACTCTTTCCTTTCGGATCAAGGCATCAGCGACTACATTCGCTTTGCCGGGATGGTATCTGATTTCACAATCATAATCATTCAAAGTCTCCATCCACCGGCGCTGCCTCATGTTTAAATCCTTCTGATTAAACAGATGTTGAAGGCTCTTGTGATCAGAATAGATCACACACTTGATACCATACAAATAATGTCTCCACAGTTTTAGTGCAAATACAACGGCACCCAACTCCAAGTCATGGGTGGTGTAATTCTTTTCGTGCACCTTTAACTGTCTTGAAGCGTAGGCAATAACTTTGCCTTTCTGCATAAGCACACACCCCATGCTAGTGTGTGATGCATCGCAGTAAACTACGAATTCTTCGGTACCTTCAGGCAATGTCAGTACAGGAGCGTTTCTCAACTTTTGTTTAAGGATATCAAAGGACTCTTGCTGCTTAGGGCCCCAAACGAACTTTACTTTCTTCTTAGTCAAGGAGGTTAGGGGTGCAGCAATCCTCGAAAAATTTTCAATGAAACGCCTGTAATATCCTGCCAATCCCAGGAAGCTACGAATCTCTGTAGGCGTCTTTGGCTCTTGCCAGTTCATAACTGCTTCAACCTTAGCGGGATCCACTTGGATACCACGCTCACTAACCACATGTCCAAGGAATTCGACCTCTCGAAGCCAGAATTCACACTTAGAGAATTTGGGATAGAGTTTCTCACGATGCAGGAGTTTGAGAATACAGCGAAGGTGTTTCTCATGGTCAGCTTGGTTCTTCGAATAGATAAGAATGTCGTCGATGAAAACGATGACGAATTTATCTAAGTAAGGCTTGCATACGCGATTCATGAGATCCATGAACACGGCAGGTGCATTAATGAGCCCAAAAGGCATCACTAGGAACTCGTAATGACCATAACGAGTCCTAAATGTTGTTTTGTGCACGTCTTCATCTCTAACCTTCAGTTGATGGTAGCCTGACCTCAAGTCAATCTTCGAGAAATAACTTGCTCCTTGCAATTGATCGAACAAATCATCGATCCTGGGCAAAGGATACCTATTCTTTATCGTGACCTTATTAAGCTCACGATAATCGATGCACAGATGCATCGATCCATCCTTCTTCTTGACAAACAAGACTGGTGCTCCCCATGGAGACGAACTAGGTTTAATGAAACCTTTAGCTAGCAATTCATCTAGTTGCGTTCTTAATTCCTTCATCTCCGTTAGTGCCAACCTATAAGGTGCTCTAGCAACTGGTGCTGTTCCAGGGATGATGTCAATTCTGAATTCGACTTGTCTATCTGGTGGTAAACTAGGTAGTTCTTCAGGAAAAACTTCTGGGTATTCAGAAATGACAGGGATGTCTTCTATCTTCGGTTTAGGCTCATCAATAATCACTTGTGCCATGTAGATGACACAACCCTTCTTTAAACACTTGGAAGCCTTGAGCATAGTCACTTGCTCAGGCAGTCCATACTGGGTATCTCCCTGAATGGTAAGTGATTCACCAGACGGAGTCTTAATCACCACTTGCTTTCTGTTGCAGACAATTTGGGCCTGGTTACGAGATAACCAGTCCATACCCAAAACTATGTCAAAACCAGCTAACTTAAATGGAAGTAGGGACAGAGGAAAAAAGTGGTTCTTAATGGATATAACACATCCATCTAACACAGTAGAGACGGTTTCTAGGGTGCCATCTGCTAACTCCACCTCATAATTCACACTTAAGGTTTTGATAGGTAATTTCGGCAATTCACAAAACTTACTATCAACGAAAGACTTATCAGCGCCTGAATCAAAAAGTACTCTTGCATAGACATTATTTACAAGGAAAGTACCTGTAATCACGTTGTCGTCTAGAACCGCTTCCCTTGCATCCATTCTAAAGACTCTAGCATTTGTCTTCTTGGCCTCTTCAGGCTTCTTGGCGTATTTAGGGCAGTTGGTTTTAATGTGCCCTTTCTCATTACAGCTGTAGCAAGTTGCATCCTTCAGCTTTTTGCAATCCAAGGTCTTGTGGTCCTTAGACTTGCATATCCCGCAAGCAAACGTTCTTGACTGAGTTTGCGAGTTCGATTTGAGTCTGCACTTTCCAAAGTGCTGTTTCTTGCAAATCTTGCATTTGGGCTTCTCACCAGACTGATGCCCATCTTTCCTTAACTCAGACCCCCTCTTGTTGTCACCGTTTCCACGGTGCTTCTTGTTCGACCTCCGTGAATTATCATCTTCACGTTTTCTCTTCTCAGCATCTTTGTTCCTCAGCGATCTTTGCCTGACCGCATCCAGAGTGAGGGACAAAGATATGTCAGCTACAGATCTGAAAGTAGCTGGCCGGGAGGCCTTCACGCTTGCCTTTATCTCGGGGGCTAAACCACCGATAAAACGAGCTATTCTTTTTGGTTCCGGGGTCACCAGATACGGAACCAACCGGGACATTGTGTTGAAGCTCGTGAGGTAAGCTTGACAGTCAAAGTTTGTCATAACCAATGATAGAAAATCAGGCTCTATTTTCTCAACCTCATGCTGGGGGCAGTAATTTTCCCTGATGAGGGCAACGAATTGTTCCCAAGACATGTTGTACAATGGGATCTTCCCAGTGGCTTGAATCAGTGATCTCCACTAGGCTAAAGCCTCGCCTTTAAAAGATTGCGACACAAACTTGACTATATCCCTCTCAGCGCATCCGCTGATATCCACAACTGTGTCCATCTCATCTAACCACGTCATGCAGTCAATGGCTCCCTTTTCTCCAGTGAAATCTTTGGGCTTGCACGAAACAAAGTATTTATAGGAGCAACCCTTACTACGGGGTTCTTGATTTAGTACAACCTGCTGAATTGGAGCACTGTGGTGGTTTGAGGAAAGTCTATCATCATCTTTCTTCAGTTCTTCCTTCTTGGAAGGTGGCTTCGAATGCGGTGTAGATAGGGTCCTACTTCGAGTCCCACTATACTCTTCGTACTGCCGCTCCAAGGCCTTTGTAACTGCGTCGTCTACCAACGCTTTTAATTCAGCACCCGTTAAATGAATTCAGGCGTTATCGTTATTCTCCACTGGATGGCTATTAATTTCGTCTGAGTTAGCCATTTTAATTGAACTGTTACAGAAAACAAGGACAATAGTTTATTTGGGAGTTTATTATGGAATTGCCTTTTATGGCAATTCATTAACCATGGTAACAGAGACCATATTTGGTTAATTTATTAATCACATTTATTTAGGATTTCTATTATAATTTATCCTAATTATAAAACAATAACAGTTTTATTAGTGGCACAAAAGGCCTAATCACAAGGACATTTATAAATTATAAGCTATGATTTCAGAGAATCAAAGCTTTTAAGGTTCGAACTTAGTTCATTACCTTTTTCGGACAGGGAGTCATCGCTACCACTGTCTTTTGGCTCATGTAGAAATGAGCAAGGCCCGTAGGCACTATATTACCAATGTATGGTCAAAATATGATCATCTTAATTGATGACCTAAACCCATGATTCGGAGATCATTAAATTGGGTTAGGAATCTTTTGAAGAATCCTTATATAAGAATGACGTGTGTGATTTTAATGAATCACGTCTGCCAGGAGCGTTAACATGTTTACAGATGTTAACAGGGATTTGAATCTTTTAAATAGGTCTTACCATCATGGCCAGGTCTTCATAATGACACTCAGGCTAGGTTTCACTCTTAAGATTCTTATTCAATATTTAATAGGCAGATTATTATCAAAAGGAATGGTTTTGATTTATTTATTTCATATATAATATTTATGCATATAATAGCAAAATGAAATTTATAAACATAACACTCCATTAATTATTAATAGGTTACACGTCGCCCTAAACGGGACTTTTTAATAAACAAACTTACCCACGCAGGGGTTTAAGCAAGGACTTACCCACGCAGGGGCTTAATCAACAAACATCATAATAGTCCACGCAGGGACTTGCACAAATAACATAATAGTCCACGCAGGGACTTAAACAATAACATACCCTCGTAGGGGTTAACAGAAAGATAGAACCACGCAGGGGTCAAAACAAACAAGCATACCCACACAGGGGCTAGTACAGCAAGACAGGCCCACGTAGGGGCTCAACTGATACAAGGAAAATACAACAATAGTGGAAGGATTCAATGGTCCTTCTTGCTCTTCCCTTTTATTAGGCTTGTCAATCCTTGGAAGAAAGTCTGTCGCTCCCTGCGATCGCGGTGAAAGTCTCGCTCAACCTGATCCAGTCTCTGAAGAATTTCCTCCCGTTCTGGGGGAGAAAACCGTGGCGGCTGCGATTGTGTCCGTATTATTGGTCTGGCAGGTATCTGGTACCCATGAGTTGGGTACCCTACTCCCCAAGGAGCGCCACAGGGTCCTTCCGGGTTAAAGGCGTTGTAATTGGCCGCTACCATGTAGGGGTCGGCTTCAGCGTAACCGTAGTTGGTGTGAGCTGGCTGTTCAAACGGGTTGTACACCATAGAACCCGTGTATGCTGGAATCGGGTTATCAAAACCCATCGGAGGTGGTTGCTGTGCAACTGGGTTCGAAGGTCCACCCATTTGTGGATCTTCTTGATGTGGCGGATAATGACTGCCACTTGATTGTCGAGGAGAGCTAAAATGAAAGTCTCCTCCTCGCGCAGACATCCGCGCTCCGGTTCTCCTACGCCTCGGCGGTTGTGGAGGTGCCGGCTGAACGGGTGGTGGTGGAGGCGGTGGCGTGACTGCCACAAACCGTGAATCCACAGAGGGATCCTGCTGCTGCTGCTGATGAGGCGACGAATGATGCGAGGGTGTGAAGTACCACTCGTGCTGAGTAAACCTCGCCTGAAAGCTGTCTTGACCACCGTAGGGTGATCCGTGAAAAGAAGATCCATCCGACATCTCTATGGGATGGTTTGGTGTACCACTGGCAGGTTCGACGGGATCCGTGTCCTCGTCCATATCCTCCGCGTGATCGCCAGAGAAATGATCCTCTGGCCCCAATGGGTTAAAACCCACTGGTTCTTGTATGTAATTGGCCGGGTTAAACCGGCCCCTGAAGACAGGTGTGGGGTCCCCAAAAGAATTGTGTGATAAGGATCGCTGTAGAGGTATGTAGGAAGGTTGAGGGTTGTTGGGCTCATACTCCGGCTGTGGCCCGTAAGGGTTATGAACGGGAGGTGTTGAACTGTGTGAGACCGACCGTCTAGCCGGCTCGAAAAGGTTCCTCCGGTTCTGTCGAGGATCGTCACTCTCGGTGGTAGAAGGAGCTCGCATATGCGAAGGCCCTGCCTCGTTGTCATTGGGTGCGGTGATTGGCCCCTTTCCTCGACCTCTTCTTCGGAAAAATCTTGGCGGCATTTTGTTAATCCTGTCAATATAACATAAGATAACGACAAGAATATATATAATATAAAGGACAAAACATATCAAAACAAAATAGAATTTGTCCTATGTTATATGTCTAGACTCGAAAGTTTGAAATGTGCAATTGTGTAACTGAGATTAAACACAGAAGGCTAGTGTTTAATTCACTCAGTGTTGGCTCTGATACCAACCTGTCACACCCCGATTTCCACGTGTCACCGGTGGGCCCGGTGGGGAGTATCGTGACGTGGTTGGCAATGTAATAGTCAAACAACACAATATTTAATATGCACAGCGGAAGCAAATGAAAGATATAATTCAACCGAATATAATATTGTAATATCATGTATCACAACAGTCGATTGTTTAACCACAGACGGATCGGAAATAAATAGTATTTCAACAGACTTTAGGCATCTTAAGCTTGCGAGACTTCTATTGATGCTAAGGAGAAAATCCAGCCTATTACGCTTAGTACCTGCATTTAATCTTTTTGTGAAAATACGTCAGTTTACACTAGTAAATACAATCAACTGACTCATTTTAAAAATGATTAAAAATTGATTTGGATGCACGTGGCATAAACATTTTATAACTTGGGATAATTATTTAAATATATAATCTTGTAAAAGAATTACATGTTCCTTATGCGTTCAGTAGCCCGGATCGTGTCCGGGTTAAAGATCAATAGACACACCACATTATTCTTTTATGCACTGACGGGTGTACGCCTACACCCCGCGCTTAAGTCGTGGCCATTTCGTAAAATGATGCCAGGGATATCCGGGACATGGTCATTAACCCCCCAAAGGCTTTAAGTAAACAAAACATATTTAAATGGGCCGATCAAGTTATTCAATTAACCACCAAACGATGGAAGATTTGATGCCCGACCAAGCGGTATTTTATATACCGTAACCCAAACCCGTATAGGGAAAATAAGTTAAAAGTATTTACCTGAGCAAAGTAATAATCACAATAAGCAAATGCAAGTAGCTTTTACTGGTCCTCCTAATCTGGAACGAAGGTTTATAATAACCTATTAGAATCCTAACGGGTCTTTAGTTAAGCTTAAGCTTAGACCGGTTAGTTTCAAAGATACGGTTCGTACGCACGATTAAGCGAAGACCGGATAGAATGTGATTTAGGCCCGACAAGTTCGGAGACTTG
>JARYGA010002448.1:10000-11537 GCA_030545235.1 Helianthus tuberosus
GAAACGACCCTACTTGGGCCCTACAACAGCCACGTAAAGTTTCGGGACGATCCGACGTTCTTTCATGGGGTTACGGACAACCCACGCCAAACAAGCGTCACGGGCCGACCGAGCCGGGCCAACGGGCCCTCGGGACCCGAAAACTGAATTTTTTTCATCCAAACCCCTTAAAACACGTTACCGAGGTCTCACGCAAAATTTCATGCCAATCCGACGTCGTTTGATGGGGTTTTGAAAAATTATGATTCCTCAAAAATTTAATGTCTGTTCCTGTCACTTAGCTTTTTGTGCAAAATGTATATATAGGGAAGGGGTGGGTGTTGAGCAGCCCATGCCCGGGCAAGCTAGGTGAGCGCCCAAGCCAAAGGAGGCTGGTGGCGCGCGCATAACAGCCCAAATGCCCCAACGATGACCGAGAACAAGCGCCCCTCTCCCCTCCCTCCCCCCCCACCAAGCGCCCCTCCCCCCCCACGTTGCCTGCCCACGTTGCCTCGACGCCCAGCAAACCTCGTAAATTATGATTCCTCGAAAAATTAATGTCTGTTCCTGTCACTTTACTTTTTGTGCAAAATGTATATATAGGGGAGACTAGGGGCTTGAGCAACCCCTGTGCCCAAGCAAGGGCAAGATAGAAGCACACGAGACACGAGGTTTAAAGCCTATACAAGCAAGGCGTCGGTCTCCCCAAGCCCCGTTGCCTATAAATCAAGCCCGGTGCCTTGTAAATGCCCCACACGATGCCTACAAGCAACAACGACGTTTGCTAGTTAATCGATCGATGCCCACACATTTCAGCATGTTGCCTAGTAAACAAGCCATGCTGCCTTGGAAGCGCCCCACATCATGGCATGTTGCCTAGCACGCTGCCCAGCACGCTGCCCTTGTTCCCGCACGACGACCTGAAAGCGTGGCTGACCACGTGCTTGCCTTCAAAAATTATGATTTCTCAAAAAATTAATGTCTGTTCCTGTCACTTTACTTTTTGTGCAGAATGTATATATAGGGGGGTGGTAGTACTCTTGGGGTAGAGAGGCATGTGCTGGGATGGCATGCCAAGGCATGTGCTGGGATGGCATGCCTTGGTGTGTGCTGGGATGGCATGCCAAGGACAAGCATGTGCTAGGAAGGCATGCCAAGGCCAAGCCAAGGCCAAGGCAAGCACATGCATTGTGAGCTAGTTGAGACGGTTGTCTTTACCCCAAGAGTGCCCAAGGGAGAGGAAAGAGGTGTCAAACGCATGCTGAGCCCCACTTCGGTAGTTTGGCACCCCCATAGGCATTCAGGCAAGCGTGCCTATGGGGAAGGTCGGTTGAGCTTGTCAGCCATGTTGGGTACTATTGTTTGGACGAGATGATGGCACACGCATGCTTGCTTTAAGGTAACGTTCAGGCAGCACAGCCAGCCCGCAATTGCTAGTTCAAGCGGGTGGAATCTGCCTATAGGGGTGTTGCTTGCTTGCTTGCTGTGGAATTGGGCACGCCCGATATGTATCAGCGACCCACGTAGTTCCTGCATGGCCCCATAGGTATTCAGGCAA